>ULGT01000009.1:1285418-1339519 GCA_900519025.1 Yarrowia porcina | reverse complement strand
GGGGGGGGGGGGAGTGGGGGTATACCATAGCCCAGCAAGTAGTGTGAAAAAAACAACAAAACATCATTCTTGGGGTTATGATACGTTGTAGGTATAACCATACTTAGGTATGACCATACTTGGTATAGCCACAGGGTTAGGATCCACTACCATTGCGCAACTCTGATTGCTTACTCTGATTGCTTACTCTGATATGATCATCAGGGCGAGTTTCTTGGGTCCAGAGTTTGGCTGGAATGTGAACAAAGTGAAGAAACAGAGAGGAAGGCATCGTCTGTACATCCAGCGCTTCTCTTCCCCTGCTTCCGTTTGTACAAGTAAAACACGTAAAACGTCCAAGACAGGGTTAGAGGGTTAGAGGGTTAGACAGGGTTAGACAGGGACTCAAGGGTCAAGTAGAGAGGGTGAAGAAGGAGAAAGGAGAAAAGGGTCAAGTCAGGGCAACTTCAGGGTCAAGTTAGGGTCAAGTTAAGGGTTGTTCCTGATGGCTGCCCTGATGGCTGCCCTGGCTAATGTCTATCTACATTCTTACATCAGCCGTTCATTCCAATCCTGACTTCTCAAAACGTCACATCTCAATACGGCACCGGTATGTATGTATCCGTACATACTCAAAGTCGCTCATTGTTTACTCCTCTATGTCCGCAAAACACGTGAATCAGGTACCAAAAGAGATATGACTGTATAGTGGGGATACAGTAAGTGTAGAAACAACCGTGGAAACGCCTCAGAGGGATTTCTTGAAACACCGAGTGCCAGATAAACGAGTAATGGAAGGGTACGGTACAGGTGATATGCGATAACTACAAACCAAGTAATCATACAAGTATCCGTAGCTATACCGGTATACTAGTCTCGGTTTTGGACGCCTTGGCACTTCCAAATCAGTCACTTTACTTACCTTTTGGAGACGTGAAATCAGACGAGAAACAGATTTTTGACGTGATTTTCTTCGTGTTTCATCACTCCCGATCCGTACCCGTCCAAGACGTCGCTTTTTTTTATTCCTAAGACACTATTCGGTCTTGTCTTAGTCAGTAAAATATGAGCTGCCTTACTCTAAGCAGGGACCTACTATACCGCCATTTAGCAACCACAAAACCGTAAAAAAAAACCGTAAAAAAAAAAAAAAAAAAAAAAAAAAAAAAAAAAAAAAAAAAAAAAAAAAAAAAAAAAAAAAAAAAAAAAAAAAAAAAAAAAAAAAAAAAAAAAAAAAAAAAAAAAAAAAAAAAAAAAAAAAAAAAAAAAAAAAAAAAAAAAAAAAAAAAAAAAAAAAAAAAAAAAAAAAAAAAAAAAAAAAAAAAAAAAAAAAAAAAAAAAAAAAAAAAAAAAAAAAAAAAAAAAAAAAAAAAAAAAAAAAAAAAAAAAAAAAAAAAAAAAAAAAAAAAAAAAAAAAAAAAAAAAAAAAAAAAAAAAAAAAAAAAAAAAAAAAAAAAAAAAAAAAAAAAAAAAAAAAAAAAAAAAAAAAAAAAAAAAAAAAAAAAAAAAAAAAAAAAAAAAAAAAAAAAAAAAAAAAAAAAAAAAAAAAAAAAAAAAAAAAAAAAAAAAAAAAAAAAAAAAAAAAAAAAAAAAAAAAAAAAAAAAAAAAAAAAAAAAAAAAAAAAAAAAAAAAAAAAAAAAAAAAAAAAAAAAAAAAAAAAAAAAAAAAAAAAAAAAAAAAAAAAAAAAAAAAAAAAAAAAAAAAAAAAAAAAAAAAAAAAAAAAAAAAAAAAAAAAAAAAAAAAAAAAAAAAAAAAAAAAAAAAAAAAAAAAAAAAAAAAAAAAAAAAAAAAAAAAAAAAAAAAAAAAAAAAAAAAAAAAAAAAAAAAAAAAAAAAAAAAAAAAAAAAAAAAAAAAAAAAAAAAAAAAAAAAAAAAAAAAAAAAAAAAAAAAAAAAAAAAAAAAAAAAAAAAAAAAAAAAAAAAAAAAAAAAAAAAAAAAAAAAAAAAAAAAAAAAAAAAAAAAAAAAAAAAAAAAAAAAAAAAAAAAAAAAAAAAAAAAAAAAAAAAAAAAAAAAAAAAAAAAAAAAAAAAAAAAAAAAAAAAAAAAAAAAAAAAAAAAAAAAAAAAAAAAAAAAAAAAAAAAAAAAAAAAAAAAAAAAAAAAAAAAAAAAAAAAAAAAAAAAAAAAAAAAAAAAAAAAAAAAAAAAAAAAAAAAAAAAAAAAAAAAAAAAAAAAAAAAAAAAAAAAAAAAAAAAAAAAAAAAAAAAAAAAAAAAAAAAAAAAAAAAAAAAAAAAAAAAAAAAAAAAAAAAAAAAAAAAAAAAAAAAAAAAAAAAAAAAAAAAAAAAAAAAAAAAAAAAAAAAAAAAAAAAAAAAAAAAAAAAAAAAAAAAAAAAAAAAAAAAAAAAAAAAAAAAAAAAAAAAAAAAAAAAAAAAAAAAAAAAAAAAAAAAAAAAAAAAAAAAAAAAAAAAAAAAAAAAAAAAAAAAAAAAAAAAAAAAAAAAAAAAAAAAAAAAAAAAAAAAAAAAAAAAAAAAAAAAAAAAAAAAAAAAAAAAAAAAAAAAAAAAAAAAAAAAAAAAAAAAAAAAAAAAAAAAAAAAAAAAAAAAAAAAAAAAAAAAAAAAAAAAAAAAAAAAAAAAAAAAAAAAAAAAAAAAAAAAAAAAAAAAAAAAAAAAAAAAAAAAAAAAAAAAAAAAAAAAAAAAAAAAAAAAAAAAAAAAAAAAAAAAAAAAAAAAAAAAAAAAAAAAAAAAAAAAAAAAAAAAAAAAAAAAAAAAAAAAAAAAAAAAAAAAAAAAAAAAAAAAAAAAAAAAAAAAAAAAAAAAAAAAAAAAAAAAAAAAAAAAAAAAAAAAAAAAAAAAAAAAAAAAAAAAAAAAAAAAAAAAAAAAAAAAAAAAAAAAAAAAAAAAAAAAAAAAAAAAAAAAAAAAAAAAAAAAAAAAAAAAAAAAAAAAAAAAAAAAAAAAAAAAAAAAAAAAAAAAAAAAAAAAAAAAAAAAAAAAAAAAAAAAAAAAAAAAAAAAAAAAAAAAAAAAAAAAAAAAAAAAAAAAAAAAAAAAAAAAAAAAAAAAAAAAAAAAAAAAAAAAAAAAAAAAAAAAAAAAAAAAAAAAAAAAAAAAAAAAAAAAAAAAAAAAAAAAAAAAAAAAAAAAAAAAAAAAAAAAAAAAAAAAAAAAAAAAAAAAAAAAAAAAAAAAAAAAAAAAAAAAAAAAAAAAAAAAAAAAAAAAAAAAAAAAAAAAAAAAAAAAAAAAAAAAAAAAAAAAAAAAAAAAAAAAAAAAAAAAAAAAAAAAAAAAAAAAAAAAAAAAAAAAAAAAAAAAAAAAAAAAAAAAAAAAAAAAAAAAAAAAAAAAAAAAAAAAAAAAAAAAAAAAAAAAAAAAAAAAAAAAAAAAAAAAAAAAAAAAAAAAAAAAAAAAAAAAAAAAAAAAAAAAAAAAAAAAAAAAAAAAAAAAAAAAAAAAAAAAAAAAAAAAAAAAAAAAAAAAAAAAAAAAAAAAAAAAAAAAAAAAAAAAAAAAAAAAAAAAAAAAAAAAAAAAAAAAAAAAAAAAAAAAAAAAAAAAAAAAAAAAAAAAAAAAAAAAAAAAAAAAAAAAAAAAAAAAAAAAAAAAAAAAAAAAAAAAAAAAAAAAAAAAAAAAAAAAAAAAAAAAAAAAAAAAAAAAAAAAAAAAAAAAAAAAAAAAAAAAAAAAAAAAAAAAAAAAAAAAAAAAAAAAAAAAAAAAAAAAAAAAAAAAAAAAAAAAAAAAAAAAAAAAAAAAAAAAAAAAAAAAAAAAAAAAAAAAAAAAAAAAAAAAAAAAAAAAAAAAAAAAAAAAAAAAAAAAAAAAAAAAAAAAAAAAAAAAAAAAAAAAAAAAAAAAAAAAAAAAAAAAAAAAAAAAAAAAAAAAAAAAAAAAAAAAAAAAAAAAAAAAAAAAAAAAAAAAAAAAAAAAAAAAAAAAAAAAAAAAAAAAAAAAAAAAAAAAAAAAAAAAAAAAAAAAAAAAAAAAAAAAAAAAAAAAAAAAAAAAAAAAAAAAAAAAAAAAAAAAAAAAAAAAAAAAAAAAAAAAAAAAAAAAAAAAAAAAAAAAAAAAAAAAAAAAAAAAAAAAAAAAAAAAAAAAAAAAAAAAAAAAAAAAAAAAAAAAAAAAAAAAAAAAAAAAAAAAAAAAAAAAAAAAAAAAAAAAAAAAAAAAAAAAAAAAAAAAAAAAAAAAAAAAAAAAAAAAAAAAAAAAAAAAAAAAAAAAAAAAAAAAAAAAAAAAAAAAAAAAAAAAAAAAAAAAAAAAAAAAAAAAAAAAAAAAAAAAAAAAAAAAAAAAAAAAAAAAAAAAAAAAAAAAAAAAAAAAAAAAAAAAAAAAAAAAAAAAAAAAAAAAAAAAAAAAAAAAAAAAAAAAAAAAAAAAAAAAAAAAAAAAAAAAAAAAAAAAAAAAAAAAAAAAAAAAAAAAAAAAAAAAAAAAAAAAAAAAAAAAAAAAAAAAAAAAAAAAAAAAAAAAAAAAAAAAAAAAAAAAAAAAAAAAAAAAAAAAAAAAAAAAAAAAAAAAAAAAAAAAAAAAAAAAAAAAAAAAAAAAAAAAAAAAAAAAAAAGTATCATAAAACACTTGGAGCGCAATCGAGTCACATACAACGTAACATCGATATGGTACCTTGTAAGTACAGCCCCGTTTTACCTGTTTTCTTCTTTTTTTTCTTACACGTTCCTAGCTTTAGTGTGGCTAAAAATAACCTGGTTGGAATAGACAAAAAGTTCCCATCGAAATGACAAAAGAGGAATAACGCCCTCTGTTTTGGGACACTCCATCAGAGTTTGTTTGAAACATTATAATTGAACTTTGAGAGGGAAGGCACTGTACGCGGGCAAAAAAAAAGAGGGCTTCCAACTGAGACAGAAGAGACGTTGAGAGGTGGACAGGCGATTTTGCGTCGAATTGATTTATTTTATCTTATTTTTGGCTGTAAAAAAGGCGTTTTCCAACCAGTTTCAACCTGACCCTAACCGTTGTCGTATTCGTATAGTTAGGTCGAGAGTAGTGTGATTTGAGCACCTAGAGAGACATTGTAACATGGACAGATTACGACCACTGGTGTTCTACGCGTCTTACTACGCGACGCACGACACAAGCACACTTTTCTTGGCTTCCCCACGCATTTTTAGTTGCCCCTAGTTGGGGATTGTTACTTGAGAGATGCACGGGAGAAAGAGAGGGAGAAGAAAAAAAAGTGGAAAATCAAAGAAACCTGGAAAAGCGAAACAAATGAAAGAAAGACTGTCTCTGGTGTGTAACATGGGAGAGGAACAAACTGCCGCCGTTACAGGGATTTTTACGAGCGGAAAACGAGCGGAAAAGGGGACTTGACAAAAAGGGACTTGAGACAACCCAACTATTATGCACTGCTTATTCCAGAGTACGACAACACCCAATAAAACAGGCTTTACTTGGGAACTGACAAAACGTAGAACACCAATGACCCCTAACCCTTCAATATGACAGACCAATATAGCTCTTTGACAGAACAATATAGCCCTTCAAAATGACAATATAATACGAATGACACCTGTCAAGCTGTCACTCAACCCGTCTGCCACTCTATAATGCCACTAAACCACCTAATTAGACTAGGAACTGGAAGATAGCGTGACCTCCTGTTGACGGCTGCTTTTTAGTCCCAACTAAGCAGAGCTAAGCAGCTTTTAGTAGAATCTGATAGTGACCTTTGGTAGATGACGGCAAATGACAGGACAACAGACCATTACAAAAACACATGAAAATGAAACAAAAAAAGAGAAATTACACAATGACAAAAATAGATCACCCAGACTCTCATGATCACTAGTTTTCACCCGCTCTCTGCCATCATCTGATTCCAGTTGACTCAGCCTGCAAAAACCAATATGGTCCACTTTTAGCTAGAGGCTTATACACGGGGCTATAATGGGTCCAAGTAAACACAGCCTTGGGTGGAGAAAAAATGAGCCGTAAAAAAACGAAAATTTTGAGAGCAGAAAAAAAATGAGCGCAAAAATATTTCTTTTTTTTTCAACAAAACCCGTCCTAATACCAACTACCTGGTACTGTATTGTAATCCCTCCCACACACGTGCTAGGCAATACTTCCGTATTCGGAAATTGGGGGATCCCCCTTTCTTGCGTTTTGCGATTTTTGAAATTGATCCGTTAAACTCTGGCTTTTCGGTCGAGCCGCCTCGGCATTGTCACAGGAGGCTTGGCAACCCTGTCACAGTTAGTCATGCCTGTCGATATTGAAACATATTGAAACTTTGGCCAATAAGGGGTTTTCCAGAAGAAAAGAAGAGAAAAAAAAAGAAAGAATTTTTGGAAAATTAACAAGGGTGGAATTGAGCCCAGATGTCACGTGACCCGTAAGTACCTTCTTCTCAACATTTTACACGAATTTTCTCCACTATTTTCCCACTTTTTTCACTTTGTTTTTCCTTTTTTTATCGCAGATCCATTCCACACCATCCCTATTTTTGGACACGCGAAAATTTTTTTAAGCTCTTGTTCGTGGCCCAAAGGGGCGGTGCACCTGTTTAGGGGTGGTGATTAGTCTATTGTTGACAAAGAGCGTGTGCAGCACATCTGCAAACCTAGTTGGGCACCCAATATGGACTCTTGTCTAGAGTGAGCCCAGATAACAGCCCTGGCTCGAAAAACTTATATATACCACCCTCCCAGCTCCCCATCTTCCCTTTTCTTTCCTCACACAAAGTCATTCGCTTACAGTCACCTCACACACACAACACACACCTTTAAAAATGCAGTTCTCTTCCGCCCTTATCATCGCCTCTGTCGCCGCCGTCGCCGTCGCCCAGAAGAACGGCACTGCCGGTGCTGCCGCTACCACTGGTGGCGCTGTTGTTGGTGGCCACAACGGCACTGCTGGCGCCGCCGGCAACTCCACCTCCGGCAACTCTTCTGCCAAGCCCTCCAACCACAACGAGAACGGCGCTTCCTACTCCATTGCCAACGCTGGCATTGTCGGTGCTGCCGTTGCTGGTGCCGTTGCTCTCATCCTCTAAGCGGATTGTTCACAAAACTACAGAATTACGAGTTTAGAACGTTTCATCAAAAGGGATACAGCATCATTAATCATTTATTATTATTAGAAAAGCACCATGCACTAATTTGTAATGTATAGAATTGCAAGAGGAGAGTAATGAGTACAAGTAGAGCGACAACAATAGATGTAGAGAATCAAGAGACAGTAGAAAAACGTGAAGTGGCAAAAGTAGGAATCGTAGATGAGCAAGGTGAACATGTATTTCCTAGAGTAAATTGGAGCAGTATGACCAGTATGAATATGAATCTCCTAGAATTAGATGACCAGTATGACTTCATTTCTAGTGGCAAATTCATAAGGTACTGTTCCCGTGGCCACGACTTACACCCCTAGCCCTGAGTATTATGTGATATATTGGCACTATTTATAGAAGAAAATCAACGGGGAAAAGCAGATATGAACCAGATTGCTGTGATCTAGCACCTAAACCAAAATCCAGCGGTCTTTTCTACAGAATATTTCGAGATAATCGAGGTTCCATTTTGACTTAGGGGTGTAAGTCGTGGCCACGGTGACAGTATGTACCGTACTTGTATTGTATGTCATTTGCCACAGTATTGTATGCTCAAGCCACTGTATCCCATTTGATATGAAAATATGCCCTTTGTTCAGTCTATGCTATCCCATTCAATATGTGGCGTCAGTCTATGCCGTCTACGCTATTTCTCAGTATATGCCGTTTGTCATATTTGCCATTTCCTCAATCAATGCCGTTTCCTCAGTCTATGTCACTCGCCATTTCCTCCACTCTCATTCCAATCATACATGAATGGCGTGAGGATATTGGCTTTACTGTATGGACCACAGTATAGCTGCGTCCAGATGCGGTATTGTTGCCGCAAACTAGTGGTAGAAGGTGGTAATGGTTAGTTTCAGGGTCGGTAATCAGATTCCCCTTGGTTTGGACCTTTTTCCTCCATTTTTGACATTTTTTTGACACTTTTTTAACCAACCAGGTCCACCCTTCACCTTAGCTTGTTGACATGGCTACTGCATCTGTAGATCCACAGTTAGTGGATGCGCCTTGCAACGCCTTGTGTAAAGTGGCAATTGTGTGGTGAAGTTCCATAGAGTATACTACCAGGATGAAAATGGTGTATTTACTGGTTTTGGTGTTTTTTTCTGCTTTTTTTTTTTTGGTCTTTTTTGGTGTTCTATAGCTCATCTCTTCACTGTAGTTGGTCATATTTGCATTGCTGACTCAGTATGTGTTGTTAGCTCTCCCGCGCATATCCGAGAAAAATGCCTCAATGCCTCTTTCGAATCTGCGCTTTTCAAGACCCGCAGAAACAGGAAACCCGCCCCTCAGCTCAAGACGAACTCAAGCCTACAGTACATTCCAACAGTGTATTCGAGGTTATCCAAGCGAAACTTTCAAGAAGGTACTTCTTAGTTACAACTTATCCTTACACTTTCAAGTCCGGAAAATGCCTATACAAGTAGTAACGACCTATTGTAGGGAGTATGGAGGGGCCCATTGTTACGATTGAAACGACAAACGACTTATTGTTGTGTATTCTAGGCAGTATTGTTGTTTCCACAGTTACCAGCGTTTTATTGTTCCCTCCTGATCTCCTGTTCACCTCTTACCAACATTCACTCTGTAACAACGTTTCTTTTTCGTTGCTCATTAAACATTAGCAAAGAGTTTGCGGTCAAGTGATGAGGAGATATAATATTGTAGCCGAGGGAGACGTACACTGCTACCGTACCTTGTAGACGGTAAAATCTTTTCACTTTTTTTTCACTTCGTTTTCACCCCCACTCATGTCTCAACCATCGTGCCTGTACCTGGTCCTTTTCCCCCTCAGTCCCCTCTCGTATACCCGTATTGCTTGAGACACTGTTATCCCTCGGGTTAGGGCTCGGCAACAGCGCGGAAAGACCGGAACGAGCCGAAAAGAGTATATTCATGTCTCACTCTTGAGTGGTGAAGAGTGGTGAAGTGCGATGAGTGAGTTGCGCAGAGGTGAGCTAACGTACTTGTACATACAGTAGAACTATGATCGAGGGTGCATAGAACACTTTATTGTTCTTAGGAAGATTGCTGGAAACCTGTGTGAAGCTGTATCACGTTCATTCGACCAGTTTCATCTTCTATTGCTGTTTATTGCTCTTTTTATCTCACTTTTGTATCTCTATTTGCACTTCCCACTGCATGTGAATAGTACGAGAATGGGTGATTGGAACCTCTATAACAAGTGATTTAGAAGCGGAAAAAGCGCAAGAACTTGAAATGGGGGTTCAAACGACTTCTCTTAACAATTCTACCACTTTCTTTTCCATTTAAATACGTCTACTCCCCCTACATCTCCACCCACTCCACGCTAAGCTTTCGCTTCGGCAGGCACAATGCATATGACGAAGAGAACATGCAAAGGCGATGGAGGTGTCATGTATCTCTCTTTCCCCGAACGGTAAGAGCTTCGACCAGCCCCCAGCTTCTTTGTCTGATGTACTCGTTCCCAGACCAGGTTCCTGACGGATGGCGGTATGCACTCTTGAGCACTTTTCACCACGGGTAAAAGTCCATCTGCAAGGGTCCAACAGCGGCAATCGTGAGCAAGTATCGACCTTACGTCAGCGAGGTGGGAAGAGTTGGGTGTATTATTTGGTTAGTCAGTATGAGTGGAAGAGAGTAGTTGCGTTTTAGTTAAAATGAGGAAAACGTGGTTATTGGAAGTAGTAGAGACGTTAGGGCAAAAAGAAGTTGATAGAAATACTCCTTGAACTTCCCTGATTCTATTACTCAAGAGATTTTTCAAATCGGAGCATTATTGATTGAGTTGTGGTGACCAAGTCAAGTTACTCTTGTACCTTCCTATCTTAGACATCCGTATACAGGCTACTTTTTTCCATTTCTCACCAAGGTCGACTCCTTACTAATCAATTGCCCCTAGCAATTGCCCCTATCACCCGCTAGCCCACATCCCGCACCTCCCAACTCCCTGGATATAGCCCAATGTCGCATAGCATAGAATGTACGCCAATGTTAGTCTTCCACGGATGTTCATGTGTAACCATGGCAATTGAATAATACCAAGTAAATTCGACGTAACCATGGCAATTGGTGGGACTGGTACGATACCAGGGTACTGGCAGAATAGGAGTGCATTTCTTTACAGTGAAATTACCGGTACGGTACCAATATCATGTAACCGACCTTCTCCTTAGTATGGTATGATAAGCTGCAGTAGCTCCAATATCTCCCCATTTTAGTATGACAAAGTGGATCGAGAGTGGTACCAATCGAACCAGAATTGCGTGGAGATTTGATTAATACCGGAATATCTGGGGGTTGTCATAGAAAGTGGTGACGAAATGGGCTTCTCTGTACTGTACTTGTAGCATAACTTCTGTCGACCTTGTTGCTATACTCTTCACACTCAATTAAGCCGTGGAAAGTCACTTGTAAAGTCTTATCATGTCACAAGTCACTCAATTGATATCTCTCCTTGTACTGCACTTTTTGATTCTCTAGTTGACACATTTTTAGCACACTTTTGCCTTTCTTTTGACGTATTTTTCCGTTGTAATATCCACACATAATTTCCGGCCCATAATATTTTTACATTCCAAGACGGACCAGTGACAGGAGAAAACGTCAGACGACCCTGACAGACACACAAGGAGACCTCGTGGGAGGGTCGCACTATAAATAGTGGATTGTGGGCGTCCAAAGAAGGTCCCAGCGGTTTTCAATGGAGTTTTGGGGGTGAATTGATCAAGTTTGAGAGACCTTGGAAATGCTCCTTTTTAATGATAAGTGATAAACTAAGTATTCAGTCTCTCCCACTTGACATGATTATTAAGAGTTTCGCCACATATACGATACAAAGAGAAAATGCCCACATTGACATATCTCCTCAGTTGAAATTGACATGTCCCGATTGGTCCAAGAGTATTATGTAATCAGAAAAGGCTGAGATTATTGGCTTTTGCCATTGACATTATCTGGCATTTAATTTCATTTAATTCCAATAAAAAGTAATTGTTCATTTAATCGCCCATTAATCGCTATTAATCATCCTTCATCCCCACACCACCCCCAACTGTCCCTTTTCCGTCTCTACAAAACAAACTCTGGTGCACAAACACACTTGCACAACATATATCATCTCATCTGATCTTCTTCCTTCCCATAATAAATAAAACCAGTGCACAGCCACAGTCCTCAATCCACAAGTGTCACACACACACTCCCCTCTCCACCCTCAACTAACTTTCCCTTCTCTTCCTTTCCCTCCTTCTTTTTTTTTGTCCCTTTTTTTTTCCTCTGGTCTTTTTTTTTTTTATCCCAACCCGTCACGTGACCGCATGACACAAACCCAAACCGTCTCAGAGGCCCACTCCACACTTATCACCACGCTCCATAATATCGTGAAAGGCCCCCCATTACTGACCCTCCTGTCTCCGAGCCACCATGGGAGCTGTACCCTCCAAACCAGAAGACCCGCAAGGGAGCTCGAGCTACATGGATCCGGCGTTTGTGGTCGACCGCATCCAGGTCATGAGCACCTCTTCGTCGTCAGCTAAAGCTATAGCCGCCAACAACAGCGTTGCGCAGGCGTCGGTCCGCAATTCGGGCGTGCTGGCCATTTCGCAGCAGCCCAACGAGCTCGTCGACGTGCTGACTCATCTAGTCACGCCGCTATGCCAGCTCCATTTAGCTCCATCTTCATCTTCAGACCCACACCACTCTCGCAATGTCTTGACCACCTCAAATGACTTTGTGCAGGATCCAGACGACCCGGCTCGTTTCCTCGTCCGTGTGCCTCTCCCTTCTGACGCCACGTGCCTCGCCCAGTTTGGAATCCAACTCTCAGATAGCATTTCTGGAGGAGCATTGATTACGGCCTCTTCACCCAAAGAACTGCACCATTTCATCACCAACGAGTTCTTCCATGACCCGAATATCCATACACGGTCAAACGTTGCCTTTTTGGGCGACTTTGCTCCGGGAAAAATGGAGTTTGTCTGGGAACTCTCACAGCATCTGGGTAAGGGACCTCTCTATTGCTGCTTTGTGGAGTACGATAAACGACAGGATAGCTTGAGAACACTGGCACAGTTCAAGTTCTTTGCTGACTCACAGACTTCCGCTCCACAGGTCACTTCAAAGCTCTCCAAACTCGCTCTATCGCCTTCCACTGCTACCCAGGGATCTTCTCCCTCCACAAACCTCACATCTCCTTCTACAGATACCACATACAACTCGGCCAATTCTGCGTCTCCGGGCTCACCAACGTCGCCACTACGACCTCCAAAGGGCAACCTCTTTGACCCTTCTTCTCCGCTCAAACTGGCTGAACCCATGTCTCTGAATCAGGCCCTGTCTCAGCAGGACGCCATCAAGGGTCTCGGACAGAGTGTGGACTCGTTGCTGGAAAAGAGTATCAGTCCCGCAGACGTGCCTATTCAAAATGGAGACGATGGTCCTGTTTTCAGAGCTACTATCCAGTCGCTTGAAAAGAAGACTCGGTCGCTCAAGGCGCTCATCAAACGGCTGTACAAGCAGGCCGTGGTTGTCTCTGAGCGACAGGCGGAGCTTGCAGCAGAGTACACTCTGTACCTGGACTACATGAAGGACATTGACGGCATCCAGCTGGCTGCGGGCGCTACGTGCGAGCAGTGGATCCAGATTGCGGCGTGGCTCAACTCGTCCAATATCGATCTACAGATGCTGGTGCTCACGCCACTGAAAAAGTTTTACGAAAACGAAATCAAAATGTTCGAGGGCCACAAAAAGGACTTTGACGACGAGTCGCGAGAGTACTACTCGTGGCTGAGCCGCTACCTGGGCCAGAAGTCGCCCCCTAAGGCGTCCAAGTCGGACTCAAAGTACCAGGACAAGCGAAAGGCATTCGAGCTCAAGCGGTTCGACTACTTTACGTACCTCACAGACCTGCATGGAGGACGAAAGATGCAGGCTCTGACTCTCAGCATTTCGCAGAACGAGGAGAAGCAGCTGTCGCGCTTCCTGACGCTGTCTGCAGGCATCCAGGCCTCCAAGCCCAAGATTGACCGGCTGGTGGACCATGTGAAACAGGCAAGCAAGGATTGGACCAGAAGCAGAACAGAGGTGGAGATTCGACGCCGACAACTCGAAAGAAGCATCGAGGCCGGTGAGTCCACCCTGCCCAGCGCGCCAACACAGGCTCCTTCATTAAGTGCAGCCCTTAGTAATTCCAACAGCGGTGGCAGCCCCAGCAACACCAACGCTGGAGCCCCCACCGCTCTCAATCTCTCCTCCACGCCCATTCCCATTCCCACCCCCATGAGTGGGCCTGGAGGACCTACCCGATCTCGTTCCCAGGGCGCTAATCGAGCCATTCCTCGACTCAATACCTCTCTTGGAGGCATTCAGGGTGCCCGATCTGCTATTCCTAGCCTCCCTGCTCTTCCCAGCCTCACTCCTTCCACTTCTGCTTCCAACGGCAGCTCCACAGCTCAGAACATCAAGTCACTGATCATCGACTCGCCTCCCAAGCCTTCTAAGCGGCATTCTTACATTGAGGACGTCAGTGATCACCTGAATCTGCAGCAGCAGCAACAGCAGCAGCAGCACAATTTTGAAGAGCTGTCGCCTGACTCGGCAGAGCACAAGGAGGGACTCTTGTGGTCCATGGATCCGTCTACCAAGAACATCAACAAAAAGACGGTTGGATGGCACAAGTACTGGGTTGTTCTTGCTGGAGGACGACTGTCAGAGTACAGCAACTGGAAGCAGGGATTGGAGGCCAACAGAACGCCCATTGATTTGAAAATGGCACTGTGTCGAGAGGCCCGAAACTCTGACCGACGGTTCTGTTTTGAGATTGTCACTCCCCAGACCAAGCGAGTGTACCAGGCTACATCCGAGGACGACCTTGCCACCTGGGTGGCGGCCATCAATGGAGCCATCAGCACGTCGTTGGAGAATGTAAACTCTCCTCCTCGTGAGTCGTCTGCTCAAATGGCCCAACGAGAGCTCTCTCGGTCCCCTCTCAAGGACAATGGTGCTCATTTGAGACGAGTGGTGAGCTCTTCTGCTGGTACAGCCATTCCTGGCTCCGGTCCTGCCCCCATGAACCAGGCGCCTCCTCAGATGGGCCCCATGTCGCCCGACGTGTACAAGCTGGCGGTGTCGATGGACCCGTCCAACAGCACGTGTGCAGACTGTGCGTCGACGCAGGGCGTGACGTGGATCTCTCTCAATCTCATGGTGATCATCTGCACGCAGTGTTCGGCCGTGCATCGGTCGCTGGGCTCGCACGTTACCAAGGTGCGGTCTCTGACGCTGGACACGCGAGACTTTACGCCCGCGGTGATTGACGCTATTCGCCAGGTGTGCAACCGGACTCTCAATGACATTTACGAGGCCAAGCTCAGCGACAAGTCCACGCTGGTCAAAAACAGAGAGCATTTCATCCAGAACAAGTACGTTTCGCGCAAGTACGCTGCTCCGCTGAACGGCAACCAGGCGCTCATTGACGCCATTGTCGGCCACAATGTGCTGGAGCTGCTGCGGGCCGTGTTTGCAGGTGCAGATGTCAATCTCCCCGTGAACGACGGGCTGCTCATCTACAGTCTGCGGGCCAACCCCGTGCATTTTGCCATTCCTGAGCTCCTACTTCTCAACGGCACCAAGGTGCCTTCCATCGAGCTCAGTGGCAAGGTGTCTCTTTCGGAGGAGGCCAAGCGGTACTTGTTACAAAAGGTGGAGAGGGCAAATGAGTAAGAAAGATGGCCGGGAGCCATCGGGACCGCCACTGCGAACAGAGTGGCAGGTAGATATTTATCCATGCTAATTAATACTAATCTTACGAATGAATTGAAGGGAGGGGTACATGTAGCGTTGTGACGTCGGCGGCCTTTCTGTGAGGCTATAGGCTCACTTTCAATTAAAGGCGGCTACCATGGGCAGATTATGGAATGAGTGTAAAAAAGGGATGGAATATACGATGCAGGGGGTTTTATAGAAGGGGTTTTATAGACTATAGGATGGGTTATATAGATGATAGGAGGGGTTGTATAGACTTGATCATGTGTAAACCCCTGCCGATAGTGTCGTATAAAGGTGTCGTTCATGATTCTACGCGTCGTAAATGGTTCGATGGGACGTGTTTTGTCAAGTCTGTTCTTGGAGGAAGTGTGTCTATGGGTCTGTCTCTTTATTGATGATGAGGTGTATGTTTACCTTACCTTGAGTCATTCCTCATTCCTCTATCCTTAGTTCACTTGCAAGTGGGTGTTGAGACAGTCTTTTTGAGGGCGTCCGGTCACGTGCTACGTGGCTCCCTTGGTATTACTAACGCGATCTTCTTTTCATTTCATGCACAATCACGTGTTTTTGGAGGTGGATGAACTCTCTCAGAATGACGATCTATAGTCTTCCAATTTAGGAGGTGTAATTGCTATGCAGAGGCTGGGTAGGATTGAGGTTGTGTGGGTTGGAGGGAGAAAAAGTGAAGGAAAACGGCTGAAAAAGCGTCCATAAAGTAAGGAAAGCGGTCATAATCGATCCACCAGCTCAGAGTTGCAATATCTCCTTTTTCCACCGACTTGAATTGACTCTCATTCGCGTTTCTCGTTCCTCGTATGTCATGCACTTACCTCAACCTAATGCACACCTTAACCCAAACAGAGTCCTTTGTGTGTGTGGTCCTCCCTTATAACACTGTTACACACCATTCTAAACTAATCTCATTGCACACGCTTCACCACTCCACTTGCTAAACGTGGAATGTCCAAGCATTCCTCCAGTGCTACCTTTTCGACTGCTCTACAGACCATCAACATGTCTCCTCCGCTCAGAAAACATCGCTCGCGATTCCCGCTTTTTGACAGTGTACAGAGAGCTTCATACTCGTACTCTTCCAAAAACAATACCCCCAACCCTTCTCCTTCCAATGCTGGTGGGTACTGTGACAATGTGCTCGATCCTGAGACCCAGGATGAGCTCTCTAGGTGTCACAACCCGGATGAAGTTGTTGCTTTAGACATTGTTCTGGGCAAAGGTTCGTTCGGAAAGGTCTACAAGGGCCGTATTCGAAAGACTGGCCAGGTTTGTGCTGTCAAACAGGTCAACTTGGACGAAGAAGATGATATTGATGAGATTGCTCTCGAGGTCAACTTTTTGGCGTCACTCAGATGTCCCTTCATCACTGAATACTACGGCTCTGTCGTGGATAACAGAGACTACACGTTGTGGATTCTCATGGAGTACTGCGGAGGTGGCTCATGCGCAGATCTCATCAAGAGCCAACCGTTCCGAGAAGACCACATTGCTGTTGTCATGAGAGACACGCTGAGAGGACTGGAGTACCTCCACAAGCAACGAAAGGTGCACAGAGACATCAAGGCTGCCAATATTCTGCTGACAACCGAAGGAGACGTCAAACTCGCAGATTTTGGTGTCTCTGGCGAAATGGGTCTGTCCATCAAAAAGATGAGATCCTTTGTCGGCACTCCTTACTGGATGGCTCCCGAGGTGATTAGTAAGGCTGGCTACGATTATAAAGCCGATATCTGGTCACTTGGAATCACAGCTCTTGAGCTTGCTGATGGTTCTCCTCCCCTTTCTGGTCTTTCTCCCATGAAGGCTCTCACTGTCATTCCAGACAGAGAGTGTCCCAGTCTGCCGCACGGGAACCAGTTCACAGAGCTGTTCAGGGAGTTCATTGACGCGTGCATGTGCAAGGACCCCGATATTCGGCCCTCGGCGTCGCAGCTTTTGTCTCTCAAGTTTGTGAGAACAACCAAACGGCCCTCTATTCTTATTCCGCTCATTCAGCAGCACCACAAGTTTGTTCGGAAGCTGAAACCTGCCCAGAAGCGGGTCCTCAATGCTCCACCCTTCAAGGATGAGCAGCCCGCCTGGGACTTTAGCAGTGACGTTGCCACGACTCCTAGTCCTCTGATTTCTGCCGTCTCGGCCAGCACCTTCACTACAGCTTACACTGATGCTGGAGAAGGAGAAGAAGGAGAAGCCGGAGGATGGCCCAAGCAGTCGCAAAAGGAGCAGCTGCCAGGGTACTACAACCCTCCCAATGCCGCGCCACATACCCCGGGAGTGGCTCATATCGAGATCAGACCTGATTCGAGCCAGTCCACTGCTCTCTTCATGAACCACCACCCTGACAAACGAGCTCGGTACGAGACACCTCCTCCCTCGTCGCCAGTGTCTACGGTGCTCCAGACAACTCCTGTGCAGGCCGACCCACCTCTGCGGTCCTCACAGCAGCATGTGTTCCCTCCTTACACCCCCAACCATTCTCCTCAGCGTTCTCCCAGTCTGTACCCTGACCAGAAGCGCGCTCAGCTGCTTTCGCATCTCATGTCTATTGAGCAGGAGTACCCTGGTATCTCAGAGGAGCTTCTTGTACAGGTATACAACTCCTCCCCCAGAGGACCCTACTCTGCTCTCTCTCCCCCCATGTCAGCCATGTCTGGATCATCTTCCCCCGGTCGAGCAGGCGTTAATGCTGGCAACAGACCCTACGGGGCCTTCTACCAGTCTGGAATCATTACACCTCTTCCCCGGTCTCCGTTGACAGGTGCTACATCTGCTTCACCCCATCTGGTTCCTCCATCTACTCCTCTGAAGCGCTCGCACAGCGTGTTCCAGAAGTTTGGGTCCGGGAGTCCTCAAAGACAGGAGCAAAAGGAGAGCTACTATCCCGCTCCCGTGACTCCTCCACCCGGTCCTCGATGTCAGCCGAGCAGGGTGGACGTCACCAAGTGGTCTCAGAGGTAAGGGAGGGGTGAAATAGGGACGATCGAGAGGTTCCTTACGATATGGTTATGCTCGTGACGCGTGAGATCGCTAATTAATGATACCCGTTTACACGATACCCACGCGATACCAGATTAATACAACGCCATGAAACGATACCTGATGCCACACTGCGATTCCCGACTATGATCACGTTACTGGGCAATGCTTTAGTGCGACGATGTCTGCGGACCCTGCTAGCGGGAGTTATTATAACACGTTTTTGACGCGTTTTTAGGCCCGAGTTTATGGGACGTGTCTCAAGCTAACGGTATAGTGTTTCGAGAATGACAACGACGAGATGGTTTCGGAAGAAGCTCAGAAAAAAGGGGTCAGGGGGAAGATGTAAAAGGAGGGAATGTGTATATAGAGAATTAGAGCGTATATTAAAGGAGAGACCCGGAGATAAGGCGAGGATGGCTGTATAGGGGTTTTTGTAGATTAGCGTGGTGGTGGTAGACCAGGTGACGTCACAAGAATGTAACTAAATGTAGTGTGTCTACTGAGAATAGTATGGGAAGTCATCGTCAGAGTAAACAAAGACGCGTGCCAAGGCCCGCTAGACGATTGTCAGGTCCTGTTCACGATGGAATAACGCGTCTGGCATGTTATCTGCAGCATGCCAAGAGGTGAACAATGTGAAGGGTATTACGAAGATACAACAAGGGAAACAAAGAAGAAAAAAAGAGAGATCGAAGAGAAAAGAAAGGGACAAAAAAAGCCAGAGGGAGTAACAAGGAGTGTTTCAAAGACAGTTTGAGATGAGCCAACACAAGGCTCTCTGATTTTCGGTCGGTCAATTGGTGTCCAAGAGGAGAGTATAATATGCAGGGGTTGGGTGCAGATTGAGGAAGACAGGTGAACGTGAGAAAGATGAAAAAAAAAGAGGCAGGAAAAAATGAGAAGCTGAATTTCGTATTTGTCGGGTTTCGTGTGGTTTATTCGGTAGACACCAGATTTTCGTCTTTAGTAACTCGAGCACATCCCCCTCTTAGCACTGGTCACGCTACCTTCTCATGCAGGGGGTGTTGAGAACGAAAAACGCGTTTCAAGGTGGGTACCTGAGTTTGACGGAACGGTCAGTGAATGACAGCTTTGTCTCGATGGAAGCGGTATGAAACGGCATGTACAATAGCAGGGTCGATAGAAGGGTCAATAGCAGGTAGAGGCGGTAGTTATATAACTGGAAGATGTGTTAGAAAGTGTTGGCTCACTTGGTGCCTAGTTTAGTCGACAGGCATCCCTGCACTGATCGTAATTAGACCAATTCTGAAATGACCTTTTCCCTCCAGTGTCCTTGTTAGTCTGTTTTGGCAACAGAAGTGCGAGTTTGGCTACCACGGCAACCACGCTCTATTGTATCGGTATGTTTGCCCCTGATGCCGATCACGGGTATGTCGATGCTCCGCCCAGAAGAGCAGCCCTTCTTGTAGTCTCCTTGTAGTCACGTGTCTGATCGTCTGCCACCTCTGAAAAAACAAACACTCGGGCCTCTACAGTTTCATTCTGTCAAACAAAGGAAAACTTGTATGGCGATGAAGAACGAAGTAGCAAGAGAGGTGCATGGTCTTGCTATTGTTTGTTTGCGGGCAGTGACTGCCTTGAAAACGTTTGGATCTCGCTGCTTTCGTCTGTTATGATGCTGAGGTAAGACAGTGCTCGGTCAACATGGAATGCTTATTGAGACAGGTTTTGGATCTTCTGAAGAATAAAAAAAAAAGGTGAAAATGGTGCCTGGTTCGTGACTTGTAGGCGTTGGTGTTTGTTTGATCTGTTTATATTGATGTCTTTATTGGTGCTGTATACACACCAGATTCAGCATTGTATCCTCATGTTATTACTCGGTCGGGCATCTATCTCACCTATCTCGTAATCACACGGCTAACATTCCTACATTGCGTGGCGCATGGAACCACCTCTGAAAAGCACATTCCAAGGTGAGTTAGCGCAAGTAGACGGAATAGTGAGAGAATATTTTTCTGGTAATGTCCGTTAGTGGTTATTCGGGTGGAAATATGTGAGATACGGGAGATACTGGCCGAACTCTTGTGGTGGTATTCAAGTCATATATCGCTCATGTTTACTTTCACTCATTCTGAGCGTTTGACTTTGGTTTGACCTCGTTGGTTTGGCTGTGCTTTTTTCTTGGCCAGGCTGTTTTAAGGCAGGGTCAATGTTCTGGGGCAAGCAGTGGTTAGCAGAGGAATAGGAGAGAGAGGAATAGGAGAAGACCTGAAATAGGAGCAATAAAATGGTAGGGTCACCTGGAACGGGGGCAAGTGTACGACGATACATACACACAGACATGGGACCAGTAACCAGTTATGTATTGCACCACCACCTCCGTCTCCCCACACCCCACATCACACCCTGGTATCTATAGACTGTATATTGATTACTTTTACCTCCACATAAGATTGGAGTTTGAGGAGATAGGATCAAGACAGTGGTAGAAAGAGGAATTGGAACTGACGATAGATAGAAGATAGGTATACGAGGAGACAATAGGAGAGGACACTTGTACATACGTTGCACAGGTGTGGTGGGTAATAATAATTCCACATTGCTCACATTAATCTGATAGGTCATGTACCAACCACAAACATGTAACGGTCCGGTCCACTAGCATCGTTGCTACTGGCTCCATTTTTTCGTTTTTTTTGCTCGTTCTCTCCTCCCTCGTCCACTGGTCGGTCTGCTCCTCCCTCTGTACAGTAGCGTAGGTCGTTTTACGCCCGGGTAACTGCTCGAGTCTCTGGTGCCGGCTCCAAGTAAAAACCTAATGGCTCCACTCCCGAGTTGTTTTTTTCCCATTCTTGAGACGACCTAAAAATAGGTCAACACGCCACGCGTAGTGGGAGAAGACGGTCTGGTGAGCTCTATAAGGACGAAATACCTACAATTCATAGAGACGAAAAACACACATTTTGTCGTTACCTGGAGCTCGGTCGACAAAGGAAGAGCCACTGCCCCATTGCTCAGCCCATGCGAGTCCTGCCCGTGTTTAGGTGTGTGCAGTCAGCCTTGGTCCGCGTCGTGCAAAAATAGGCTTTGTCCAAACAAGGTGAGACAAGCCCAACTTTGCGCATTTTAGGTTCACGTGTTCCTAGGGGTATTCAGCGGCAGTCCGTGTAACTGGAGGGGAAACTGGTAGATTAGGGAGGTTGTTGGTGGAAATGAATGGCCAAGAGTGGCTGATACAGACAATCTCTTTAGTGTGTCCGTACGTCTTCTCCTTCACCTTCTACACACCCCCCTCATTAGCTCGTCGGTGGTCACCACGACAACCAGCCCCAAATTCGGGAAGACAACAAAGTGGTCAGCCAAAGACTAAAAAGCTAAAATAGCTAAAAGGTTAAAACCAGCCCCCGTCTCCTCCCTCCCAAACTTGTCACAGCTTTCTTCTCTTATTTGTGTCCTTTTCCCTCCCACCACACACTCGTTTGCTCCTGTCGGATACTCCACTCCACGAAAAGAAAATGCAGTTTTCCTACGCCCTTCTGGCCGCCCTCGTGGCTCTGGCCTCCGCTCAGTCCTCCACCTCATCTGCATCCAACTCCAAGCAGTCTGGCTGCTCTGACGACGTTGAGGTCCAGTCTCAGTCTGACCTCGACAAGATTGCCGGCTGCAAGAAGCTCGATGGCTCCATTGAAATCACCGGTAACGCCGGCGTCCTCTCCATTGACGGCATTGAGGAGATTACTGGTTCTCTCCGAGCCAACAACCTGTCTTCCCTCAACTCGCTGACCGCCCCCAAGCTCACTTCCGTTGGCAAGGACCTGGACCTCCAGGTGCTCAACGGCCTCTCCACCCTCTCTTTCCCCGCCCTCCAGGCCGTCGGAAACCTCAAGTGGATCACCCTGCCCAACCTCGACGTTATGCAGCTCAACCAGGGTGTCAACAACGCCACCTCTGTCGTCATCTCCGACACCTCCATCAAGGAGCTCATGGGCATCAACGTTGTCGACGTTGGCGAGGTCAACATCAACAACAACCGATACCTCAAGCAGATTGCTCTCGGTCTCCAGCACGTTACCGAGTCTCTCCAGATCTCCGACAACGCCCCCGGCCTCGAGGCCCGGTTTGACAGCTTGGAGTGGGCCGCCAACATCTCTTTCCGAGGTGTTTCCAAGGCTGACATGCCCAACCTGACCTACGTCAACAACTCCATCGGCTACGTCAACAACACCATCAAGAACATCTCTCTGCCCCAGCTCACCAAGGTTGGCGGTGGAATCTTCTTCGTCTCCAACTCCGAGCTCACCAACCTCAAGGTCCCCGAGCTCGAGGAGATTGGCGGCGGTCTCCAGGTTGCCAACAACACCAAGCTCCGAAAGGTCGACGGTTTCCCCAAGGTCAAGTCCGTTGCTGGTGCCATTGAGATGCTCGGAAACTTCTCCGAGGCCACCCTCCCCAAGCTCAACCAGGTCAAGGGCGGTGTCGACGTTGAGTCCAACGACTCCGGCTTCAACTGCTCTTCTTGGAACGACGCCCACTCCAACGGTGACATCCAGGGAGACTCCTACCAGTGCTCCGCCAAGGAGTCCCAGACCTCCGTTGCCATCTCTGCCACCTCCGGCTCTGGCTCCTCCTCCTCCTCCCCCACCGGCTCTGCTGGCTCCTCCGGCTCTTCCGGCTCTTCTGCCGCCGCCTCCTCCGCCAAGGACGGCAAGCAGAACTCTGCCAACACCCTGCGAGGTGCCGAGATTGTCGCTGGCTTCGGTGCTGGTGCCGCCATCCTCATCCACTTGCTCTAAGCGCAATATTTATTCCTCAGAGAGGTGTTTCTTTCTACATGTGTACATCCCTAATATATTAATTAAAGTACACCGGCAAGTATCCACTAAAATATGATCAAAACGAGACCAGTAGAGCAGTAGAATTGTAGTGTACCAACAGCAACCAATGATGCTTGGTAGATCTGCAGTGAAAAATCTCCTGGGATCTTCTGTCGATCCACTTGAGGTGCTGCTTGTAAGTGGAGTGTGCACCATGCAGTGTACAGTGTGTAGTTGAGTATCCCAATTGGGCTGCAATTGATGTGTAGACCAGGTGGAGCAGAAGAAGGGAGTGCGGAGAATGTGGGGAAAGTGGAATTACGTCAATTGAGTGTGTTCTGGTGGTGTGAGTGTTGTTTGAGTGTGGGGTGGTGATGTTATGGTTAGATGAGGAGATGTTGGAAATGGGGTGGTATAACTCGTTGAATGACTGAGATAATGGAAAAATAAGTACAGAAATAGATTCTACGGGGTTAGTTTAGTGGGGTAGAGAGGTTTCTGGAGTGAAATATAGTAAAATTGTGTCAATAAAATGAACTGTTGAGATCTACTCAGACAAGGATGGAGGAGTTTCTTGGGTGCTCGTATCATGCCCACATTTTGACCAATCGAGGAGCTACGCGATATTATATTATACCATATGAGACAGAGGGGAAGGACGAGTCGAATGGTCTAGTCATTATTATCAGTTGACATCTCGGAGGCGAGTTATGCTGATATTAGGTGGTGGAGATGAGCCCATGGGGGTAAGTAGAATTAGTTGAGTTTAGTCAAGTGGAATAGTTGACTTTGATAAGTTACGAGAATGCGTCAAAACAATACTGCTCACCCGCCGCATACCAACATTCCAAATCTGTGCCTTAATTTCTCGTATCTGGGCTCCACATGTGGATCTTCACTTGCACTGTATAACCTCTCTAACCACTATTGATACGAGTGTGGCCTAACTGGTAAAAATGTTGAGCTTGGAGACGTCCTATTGGAATTCTGAAAAGTGCATTTTGCAGGAAATCACTGAAATACTTGGTCACCTCCTTTTCAGCTCGTAAAAGACGTTTTTGACTAATTCTACCTACAAGTTCCCACAGTTTACTGAGCTGATAATAATGCCCAGAGTTTGACCCCTGATCCCCTGACGCAAGATGTAGTCTTGTTTCAGAAACGCGTCATCCCTTGCTAGAAGAGAACAAGTACGGCTGACATGAAGAGGGCGACGAGACGAGCAAAATGGTGCTTTTAGTGTCCCGTAACATGACATGGTTGATGTAATACGAGCCCCCCTATTATCTATTTAAGAACCTCCTATTCCCACTCTCTCTCTTCTTGCACATCAAACTCAGGCTGAAACACTGGACTGCACTTTGTATCGGGCGCATCTGCCTGAATGGGAGAAGAGAAGGCTCATGGAAGCAGGAAGCAAGGCACAACCAGGGTCTTGCGTGAGACCATAAAAACACATACAAAGTACACAGCCTCGCGAAAGAGAAGAGCTTGATACAGATCTCTTCCCAGTCTTACAACTTGTCTTGTTGTTTTTGTTGTTGTTGTTGTTGTTGTTCTACTCTCTTGTCCTCTCTCAAATAAGCTAACTTTTGGATGGTGTAATTATCTGAAATATATTTCCCAACATTAGCTCAACATCTAAGCCGCTGTGTTTTCCAGTCTTCTACACAACACACCCTATCTCGTCCAAAAATGGCCGAAAAGCTCTCGAAAAATCGGCAAAACAAAGATAATCCGGCAGCGGACCCCCACGTGACCACAGATCCCAGTATACCTGTCCCTGACGCCGCACAACTCGTCCACCAGATTCTACTGCAGATCCGCGCAGCGATCCTAGAGTACCAGAACCTCGAGGCTCTAGGAGACCGGTACCAGGATAAGATCGAGGTGGTGACAAAACCCAAGTCGGATCTTTTGTTCTTGTTGGCGCCTCTGGTACGTACAAAGTTGTCCTTTGGCGTGTCTTCCAGTGGACCTTCAAAGCGAGATTCGTCAGTGGAAGGCGATTATATGGACTCGTATCCTCCATGGCTTGATGACCTGACATGGGGAGTGTCGTCTGAGACCGCAGAGGCCGATATAATCACACAGGTTGTGCGGGTGGCAAGACAGTTTCGGTTTTCGCTCGTTCAACATGGCTTTGTCAGATTGGATCCAGAGAGTCTGTACGTGCGGTGTCTGGTTCAGAATCTGGGTAATGACGAGCAGATTGAAGTCCGTTTTGTTTGGGTTCCCGAAGAGAAGAAATGGCTACTTCATGACTTTCTTCTAGCCCCTCAAGGTGGAGAACGAACTATGGGGTACGATACTGTTTCTGAAGCTGAAGAACGGTTCTCTCCTTCTCAATCTGTTCCCTCTCCTCCTCAAAGTACACATCACAAGACTGAACAGTCGTCTTCCAAGAGCCCAAGCCACTCGTCTAGTTCAGACGACGAGTATTGGAGCATGTATGGACAACAAGATGAAGAGGAGGAAGAAGGAGGAGCACCAGGAGGAGATGCTATGGATATCGACGATTTGACTGCATTTGCAGACCAAACTACTATCAAGGGAGTCCCCAGTCCGAAAATGGAACATGATACTAGAACAGTTACCAGTGGAGGAGAAGGAGAAGAAGATGAAGATGACTACTATGCTGCTTACGATAAGGTGGAAACCGCCGTAGGTGGCGATGAACCAGAAATCAAAGAAACTCCTACAGAAGCGCACGTGATCGAGTCCATTCGGTCGCTCAAAAAGCTATGTGAAGGCTCCGGAATCAGTCAAAACAGATTTGCCGAGCTGGTCAAACGAGGACTCACGGAAGATTGACTAGCACGTTGGCACATGGAAAACGGCAGATGGAAAAAGGTTGCATAGGCATACAAGAGAGTGGCAGGTATTGAAAGGCACGACAAGAGCAGGTACCTGGTAGGGGGATTACATCATCCCAGAAAAGTTGCTGGACGACGTGCAAGATATGCCACTACAGCAGCTGAACTGTTAGTCTCCAGTCAACTGATCTGCTAGTCTCCAGTCAACTGAACTGCTAGTCTCCAGTGTCAACTGAACTGACAGTGTCTAGTCACACAGTACGGTAAGACACTCCATACAATGACCGCAGCTATGGCATGAGGAGTTCCAACAAGAGCTCTTCGAGAAGGCTGTGGCATGCAGGCTGCGGAGTCACCTCAAGTCCAGAGAGATGGGTATTCTCTTAAACCACGGACAGTATCAGTAATCTATATAGATCAAAATCAGTCACTAATGGAACTGGGAGGAGGGAGATGTGAAACTACAGTGCCAGTATTTGGTATCGTAAGTACTTTTATCGCTCCATTTACCTCTGTTCTAAGGGAGATACTTAGTTACAACTTATCCTTACCCTGTTCAAAGGTACCATGGTAAAGGGTAGAACAGTGCCAGCTTGGTATAATTATCTCGTGTACTGTAGTGCCAAAAGAAGACTAAATGAAGAGACATGATAAATACTAGACGTTATTTATGGCCATTTAAATCTGATTGTGAGCTTCTGGATATCCCAGGGCTACACAACTGCTATATTACTCCCTGCTCCGTGCGCAAGTTGATATATCAATGGATAAAAGATGAAATGAAGAGATATAAACGGCTCAAAGTACTTCCACTGGTTACTGAAATACAATTTACCACTCATATCTGTCAGTGATGCATTTTATTCTCGTGTTTGAGAGAGACCATGTTTGCTGGTGTTCACACCATAGCACTTGGTGAGTCAATACTTGACTTCACAGTTAACATCAGTCTGTCACGAGAAAGACACCGCCAAAGTAGAAGAAAACTATACCATTAGATTCCTTTAGACGAGGTGATTCTAATGATATATTTGTTATGTCTTTCTGGGCTCTACATCGCCCAATATGCTGACCTTCTGACAACACATCTCTAACCAGTTACTGTCAGTTACTGGCGACAGCGCTTAAATATTACCGGTACTGAATAAATGATTATGTATGTATGTACATCTCTAACCAGTTACCTCTTATTAGCCCTATAATCTAGTGTAATATGTTCATAACCACTCGCAATGCTCAAATGAGACGACGTAATTACCAAGACACGCTCATCTTTTTCAGCCAAAGGAGGTCTTGATAATACCATAACTCCTTCACTCCCCTTTTTATGTGTAGACTGTGAGGCCATGGGTAAGTGTGAGGCCATGAACCCATACGAACCAGAGAAGTCCCACACCTCGTATAGGTACACTGGGGAACTATTTGATGTTGTATGATACACTAATTAGTCTTGAACCAACTAATTACCGTCTTGTATCCTCATACATGTCTTCTTATGACTTGTAATAAGTGCAGCATATATTCTTGAGTCCTGTATTCTCAATAATATTCCGTTGGCATTCAGAGTGGACTCCAGATGCCAGCTCTTCTCATCTCACCCTCCATCTCTTTAGTTTCCTGTCTCTTTACTTCATATACTCTCTTGTTCTTGTACTCACTCCTCCTCTTCCTCCTCTAGCCCTTCTTTTATCCTCTCTACAGACAAAACTGTACATACATACAAGTACACACTCTCTCATAATCACTCTTTTATTTATACATACTAGATTACTGGTATTTCCAGGTCTCATGTGGTTGTGGGCTTGCAACAAGGATCTCTTGTTCATTGTTGCTGCGCTTCCTATAATGCTATCCATGCTCTATCTCTCTATCTACTCATCGTCACTGTCGGACTCCTCCTCGGCCTCGTCGAGCCAGTCAATGAAGGGCTTGGCGGCCTTTCGCACCTTTTTGGAGGTCTCCTTGTCCACGTATCGCTTGGACACCTTGGTTCCCCACTTTTTGGCCACCTCCTCAGACACGAGATCGAGCTCGTACAGCTTGAAGAGAATCTTGGGGACGGCAGGAATGAGATCGGGGTGAGTAAGACCAACCAGACGCTCAATACCTCCAAGCAGAGCCTTCTCGTGCTCGTCGGAAGCAACAATCTTGGTCAAAAGACCCTTGTGCTCGTCAATCTGCTTGACAATGTTCTTGTCAAAGATGACCTGGGGAAGAACCTGGACGGTCTTGGGATCGTCAGAAATTCCAAGCTCGATGGCCTTCTTGTAGATCTCAACGTCACTGGGCTCGCCCTCGGAACACCACTCTCCAAAGTTGGTGTAGGCGTCGTTCTCCTCCAGAGCAATACCGGCAACACCCTGCTCAACCTCTCGCTGTCGGGCAGCAACGGCCTCAGCAGAGGTATCCACGGTCCAGGTATCGTCATCGGCTCGGGTAGCAACGGCAGGAAGCTCGGAGGCCTCGGCGTTGATTCGCTTGGTCAGCTCATCGTCAGAAGGCTCGCCGTCCTCGTTATCGTCCACATCAGGGGCCTGAGCAGAGGTGTTGGAGGCGGCTCCAGCAGCACCCTTCTTACCCTTGGCTTGCGAGGGAGGGTTCTTGACAATGAAGGCAGCCAGCTTGTGTCGAATGTCAACGGGAGTTCGCTTACCACAGGCCTTACAGTCTCGGGTAATGTCTCCGCTTTTGGTGATGATGAGCTCTGTCTCGGGGTTCTTGCAGGCCTCACACAGCACAAATCGGTTGATGAAGCCGTCCAGAGTGTCCTGGAGAGAAGCAGCATCATGCTGTCCGTTGACCAGGTATCGGTCCTTGTCCTCAGTAATCTGGGTCTGGGCTCCAAGCTCGATACCAAAGTACTTGATGACGTAAGAAGGAGGTCGGTTAAGAGCTCGAGCCACGTCGGAACCGTTGATGACGGCGGTCTTGATACCGTTACCTCGACCCTCAATCTTGGAGGTGATGGCAGGCATCTTGTACCGGTAGAAAGGGTCCGGGTTATCTCGTCTGATGTTGATCATGGACATGTTGAAAGGATGGGGGAAGTCGTTCTTTTTTTCGGGCGTTTATCTCTGGTACATTCACGTACACCGGCGGGTTTGTTTTTGGGAAAGAATCGTGGGTAAGCGAGCTGCTGGCACGGTCGAATAATGCATAAGCAGAAAGTAGAACTACTGGGTGCAACAAGAGATGCACTCGCAAATTTTTATTTTCAGCGAAGTATAAACTTAGTAAGCGGGGAGTGGGTTGGCAGACAGGGTCCATGGAACAGTCAACAACGATGGAAATACGGGGAGATGATAGTATATTCATTAACACGTGACTTTCTCTTGAATTCTGCAATTTTTATCGAAATTTTACACTTTTTTCCTACTTTTTTTTCTACCCTCTTTTTCCTCCATATTATTCACCTTGATGAGCATGAGCAGCAATGAATAGGTGTATCTGGAAACGTCAAAAGAACGAGTTTTTTTATAATAAGATGTTGGTAACACTCTCCACAGCTTACATAAGCAACCCCGATCTTTGTTTGCTCAAAAACTGGTGCCTTCAGCTTCATATACAACTTCTCTATGCTTCTTAAACATGCCTGAACGACGTAAGTATGATAGACATGGTTAGATATGGTAGCATAAGCAAGGAAGGGTGTGTTAGTTAGATCACGTGACCGAATACAATCGAAGTACCATCACTGTCACTATAGCTACTCCACTACGTTACAATCTGCTTAGTCATCCACTTGTAGGTGGTTGAGCACATGTCTCAATGCATCAGTGTATGATACTCGCACGTGTAGAACACAAAACGCCTTCTTCAAGTCACGTGACCGAATCATTCTTTCACCCATTTCTCCGCCCTGTTCCTATAGCTCTACGACAATCCCTATCCAGCAATTATGACCCACGTGCATTGCTCGTCTGAACTTTGGAAATGGAGGAGGAGTGTAGAGGGATAAAGAGGGGGTTTAAAAGGGATTTGAGTAGATAAATTTGGTAAAGAAGGCTCGGCGAACAAAATGCACTTTTCAGATTTCCTCTAGGACCTCTACGTCTCCCTCCACAAGCTTCCTCAAAACACCTCCTCTCAGCTTAAAGTTTAAGCTCAACATCTGGTCTGCTTGAAGGAAGACGTCTTTTGAGAAACGTCATCTTATCGGTCTCTACAAACCCGTGCCACCCACACTTTCTGGTGCGAGCTAACCGTCTTCCTCCCCTTCCCTTCGATTGCTATTTGCCCCTTACACAACCCCCGATTCTTCATTCTTCATAAGACAGACATGTTGTAACACATTGTTGTTACTCACTACATACCCATCTAGACCGCTCACAAGACCCCAAAAGACACAAGAACGACCACCAATGACTCTGGCCAACACTCTGGAGGCCGTGCACAACAACGCCGAGGCGCTCAACCACGTTGCTCTGGAAACAGAGCTGCAGCAGGAGGTGACTCAGCACGCTGAGGACACTGGACAAGTAGACAAGGTGTCTGCTGAGATTGAGAAATCGCATGAGGAAGAAACCGAGGCCCAAATCAGGGCCCAGAAGAACGCGCTGGATATGGCCAAGGCCGAAATTGACGTGGCCCAAGGAAATGTAGACGATCAGGACGTGTCTGAGCTGCAAAAGGTGCAACGAGCGCTTCATCAGGCCAATCAGCCCGTCAGAATCGCCCAGCAAAAGACGGGAATCACTCTACCGGCCATGAAGCTCATGACGCCGCCAGATGGAGGCTGGGAAGTGCCGGAAAACTTCTCGATAGTCGTGGGCCAGATCTACCGATCGTCCTTCCCTCGGCCCGAGAACTTTGAGTATCTCAAGCGGCTCAAGCTCAAGAGTATTCTGGTGCTCATTCCAGAAATATATCCAGACGAAAACCTGCAGTTTATGAAGGAGAACAACATCCAGTTCTTCCAGGTCGGAATGTCTGGAAACAAGGAACCGTTTGTTCATGTACCCCATGACGTTATAACTCGAGCTCTGGAGATTGCCATCAACCCCGCAAACCACCCATTACTCATCCACTGCAACCGAGGCAAACACAGAACCGGCTGTCTGTCGGGGTGCATTCGCCGCTTACAGGACTGGAGTCTCACCATGATCTTTGACGAGTACCGCCGCTTTGCCTACCCTAAAGCACGGCCCCTGGACCAGCAGTTCATTGAGCTGTATGATAGCACCGAGGTGGTCAAACGAGCATGGGATTACGGCTGGTTACCGTTACAGTGGTGATAGAACACCTACAATCTGGCAGGAGCAGGCAGACCGGCAAAACGCTCTTCTGTCTCACCTACAATCTGGCAGGAGGCAGGCAGAGTTACTTCTGTCTCATCAAGCCACAGCTACATAATGTACCATATAGAAACGCGACGCAAGTGAGCGGCCCCGTTGAGAGACGGATAGAGGGAGGGATTGGTAGTGCCAGAGGTGGCATAGAGAGGTGGTGCATAGAGAGGTGGTGCATAGAGGGATGGTTGTTATAGAAAGATGGTGGTGCACAGATGGCATGAGATGATGGAGAACGACAAGTTGCGAGTGAAGGGGTTGGGGTAGAACATTTTGGAAGGTGCGGAATGTGCTAGACGATGACATGCTGGTGGTGGTATTGCGATGATACTTGCTACAAGCTACTCGGGTATCTGGTAGCTAGTGATATTACTGTACATTAGACAAACATAAAGAGCTGTGAAGGCATATACAAGCAGTAGGGGGGAATTGGCCCCATAACGACTTCATAAGTGTCCCCTTTTTTCTTGAAGTTGGTCTTTCAAGAATCTGATAGATTTAGGACTTTACCATGAAGAGGTGAGGTACAAGTATGTACTGGTACTCCAATTCATATGTAAGAAACATTGGGGTAATTCAATGATACACCTACCAGGGAAGACATGAAAAACGGTGTTCTCTCTATACTTTCTGGAGCTCGCTTGTTTCTCTAATGAACTTCTTCTCTTCATTGTACTTTCATCTATCCTTGACACACTGTGCTTCTCATGGGATGACAATATGACTTGATACTGGTGGAAGAGACATTGAGCGACTCTTTGAACAGTTGGCGAGAAGTCTCTCTGCCAAGTCTAGAGGTTTATGGAGTTCGCTAAGCTGCTTCTTTGGGGTGTTCTGTTCACGGCACGCAAACGGCTTCCAAAGAAGGAAATCAAACCCGGGAAGTTGATAGAAGTTGTCGAAACAGGTCTCAGATCCGCCACAAGGCTTCTCTTTGTCTTTAACGAGATAAATTACTGCATCTGGATCGCATAGCAGATGCGTGTAAGTTAAGCATGGGAGTCATGTTGAGTCATTTGACTCGTGTTGACTTTCTGAGGAGGAAGGGTGGAGCCGAAGAGGTTTCATCAGACTCTGTAATGAATTTAGGATGTTCTTTTCTTGTTCTTGCAGGTCTTATTGTTGTTTACACATGCTCTTCCATAAGACTTCGTTTGGAAGCGGCTCTAGTCGGACCAAAAAAGAATCTAGGAGACTCAAAAACCTGTCCACAAGAAACGGCACCGTTGAATTACCCTTTCCACCACCTCTCTTCCTTCTCTTCTCCAATACCCGTCGTTTAATTAAAACCTCTGACGTTCAATATCCGAGGTCAACTTTATTGCACCAAATTACGACTTGATAGTGATAAGAGGTGTGAGAGGTACGATAAAAGTAATAACGAGGGTCAATGGAGTATAGGGAACAGACACATCAACCTCTTCTAACTGGGAAGTGGCATTTTTTCTACGTTTCCAGGGTTATGGACATCAGTACCTTCAGATAGTCCCCCACTACCTCATCTTTCCACAGAGTTCCACAAGAGTAACTCTCTGACTTCTACTGGCAGCGGAGCTTGTTAAAGCGTAGATATCAACTTGGGTGAAGCTTTGGAAGAGGCTGATGTTGCTTAAGGACAATGACAAGAGACAGTGCTACACGATACTTGAGTGTAGCGTACGGTACTCCTTATCCAATGGACCCACCTGACATGAAATTTTGTGTGTAATTGTACAGTGCTATTCTCCACAACCAACCCCATTCATTGTCTCAACAATTCACTACTCACCAATTAGCCCGGATCCACAGTCTAGCGTGTTTCTTTCTTCTTTTGTCTCGTAGGGTTAACTTTCCCTGCATCGGTTGAGTCATTTGAGTCATCCCGGGATCTGGAAAGAGATACCCTGCACTCACGGCCATTTGTCTTTTCGTGCCCCCCTGCAAAATTTTCCCCAGCCTTTCTTGTCTGGTCAACTTTCCTCTCTTCTTAGAGGTCGGACGATACGATCTTGGCATCTTGGCAGGGGTGAGGTTAGAGACGGGTTTGGTGGTAATATTTGAGATAATATAGGCCATGTACAGGGCTGTACACAAGCAAAAAGTCGCCTTATATCTTGAAAACAGACCATTGACCTCCATATGCGGCAACCAATACGGCGTAATTTCGTTTCTTGTGACTGGACGGTAAATTTGGTTATCGTTATAGTTTCTTTATTTGCATGAGACAAGACATGTGAGTCGGAGGAGAATATACAGGGTAAAGGTGGAAAATAATCGGAATGTGGCCGGGGAAAAGGGAAAAATCGGTTTATTGACACGGAAAAAGTGGAATTTCCGAATCTCAGGTCAATCGGCCACTTAAAACACCCTCCTTTGGTCACCCCTCCAACCACCGATAAACCTCCACCAAGCATTACCCTTTGACTCAATTGACTCAAACCTTGCGCACGGCCATATGCCAGTTACCCTGATATTTTGAGTCATGTATAAAGGGTGGAGAAGAGGCTTGTTTTCTTGAAAGAGTCGGTAATATCGAGTCTTTGCGAGTTATGTCCCTCTTTCACGACAAAAACGACCTCCATAGTTCCATGGACGAGTTTGAGCCCGTCTCAGCTTCCATGAACTCGTCTATGGAACCCCAGTTTCCTTCCTCGAGACTGTATGACTCGGAAAAGCCATCTCCAGACATTTCAGTGCATGAAAAAGGCTCTGCTGACGTCTCTATCCACTCGTTACCAAGAAACACGTGGTTTGAAAAGTTCATCTACTACTCTTCAAAGGTAGACTCATTAGGAGTGGAGCTTCGAGGTATCCATCGTATTCCTCTAGATGAACGAAAAAGAGCAGATGCAAAGGCCTTTGTCGATATCTCTTTGTTCTGGATCTGTGCCTGTGGAGGACTAACGTCCATGCAGGGCATGATGCTGGGTCCTTTGGCGTTTGGACTGTCTCTGAAGGACTCTCTAGTGTCTGGTCTTTTGGGTGTTTTTTTGGGATCAGGAGTGGCTGCTTATGGAGCGACTTTTGGACCTCGATCTGGACTGAGACAACTGGTTGGAGCTCGAATTTTCGCAGGTTGGTGGCCTACAAAGGTCTTTGCTTTGTTGTCCATTATTGGAGGACTGGGATGGTCTATTGTTAATTGTGTTGTTGGAGGCCAGGTTCTTGGTTCTGTGAGTGATGGAAAAGTGCCCTTGGAAGTAGGTATCACCATTGTTACCGTGGTTTCGTTCTTTACTGCAGTTTTTGGAGTCAGAGCAGTCATGTGGTTTGAAAAGGTGTTTGCTATTCCTCTTAATGTCGTCTTTCTACTGCTCTACGTGTGCTCTCATAGTTACTATGACGTCCATGCTAAAAGTCAGGGAACTCATCTAACCATTGCAGGCAACTGGTTGTCTAATTTTGCAGCCTGTTTTGGAATCACAAACACTTGGATGCCTCTAGCTGCTGACTACTACGCCCAGTATTCTCCTTCTGTGAAGAACTGGAAAATTGTCTCTGTCACTTGGCTCTCCATTTTTATTCCTTCGGCCTTTGTGGGTGTTCTGGGTACTCTCCTGTCTACGGGAGTCAACACCAACCCCGAATGGGCCGATATTCACGATAAATGGGGCAATGGAGGTTTGATTACTGCTGGTTTTGCCAAATGGAAGGGCGGAGGAAAGTTTCTGGTCGTCCTGCTCTTCATTTCAATCATTTGCAACAACATTCTCAACACTTACTCTTTTGCACTAAGTATCCAAACTTGGGGAAGAGCAGTAATGCGAGTTCCACGATGGTTCTGGTCGTTTATTTGCTGCTGTATCTACTTTGGATGCTCAATGGGAGGCAGATACAAGCTGTCCGAGTACCTAAACAACTTCCTGCCAATGATTGGATACTGGGCTCATATCTTCTTTCTGCTCATTCTGCTGGAACAGATTATCTTTAGACGAAAGAAGTTGCCTGTGGAACGAGGCCATGAAGACGAAAATGATCCATACTATAGATGGTACCTGTGGGACTCTCCTGAACGACTTCCCTACGGTCTAGCTGCCTTTGGTTCGTTCTTGTTAGGAGCTACAGGAGCAGTACTAGGAATGTCTCAGGTCTACTTCCAGGGCCCTATTGCCAAACATGTGGGTGAGTATGGAGCTGATCTGGGTCTCGAGGCTATCACCTTCTTTGTGTGTGTTAGTTACCCCATTTTCCGCTACCTGGAAGCGAAAAAGTGGCCCGAACGGTTTGCCTAGGGTTTTATTTATAAAGTAATATGATGAGTAAAAGATGACCAGGAGAGAAGTGAGGTGGGATAGATGATACCTTATGAGTTCATAATGAGCACACAAATCTTCAAAGTATCCTGTTGTATATATCACCGTAACATACGTACAATACCGCATGACAATTGTCTCTACAGACAGTCATACTGCCTAAGCCGATTACAGGCACTATTTCTTTGAACTTCTTCAGTTGACAAGACATCTACAGTTACTGTTTGACCGCTTGTTTGACCGTCTGTTTGATTGACATGTCTAAGAAGTGCTCTACATCAGGTTAACAAGTTACGCGTGATTTAGCAGTTATCTTGTGACTCAACAGAGAAGAGTTACTATCATGGCTATTATGACAGCTACAATAATCCAAATTTGATATTATTGTTTCAATGGCATACAATGGCATTTTGCTGAATGCTTATATCTGTTTTCTAAGGTTGTCGTTATACCGCATTACAAGTACCGGGTACCGGTGTTCTTGGTGTAAGACGACTGGATAACTGTATACATTAACTGTCTAGTCTTACTGTTCGGTATTTCTACAACCAAGTAGTTTGTCTAGATAAAATAAGTTGTCAGCTTGTGATCTATACTTGTAGCTACTGGCTTCCGTAAACTAACCCAGCAGGCCGCAATGAATTAACCCTTATACTTTGAGTAGCATTGCGTACACAATAACTGATATACAACGTGTCAGAAGGTATGAATCAAAGACAAAAAAGAAAACAGAGAGATTATCTGTGTTCATACGAGGTCGTTTATATTGAGCTTTTCCGGCACTTCTTGGATTATGATTCGCTTGTTTAGACCTCTGTATGAAATGCATGGTCAGAAATACGGGTTTTTCTAGGTCGGATATCCATTTAAGAGACCAGGGAAGTTCTCTGATACACCCTAATTCACCAATAAATTGTGATTAGAGCTTTATATCCACGTATTTGTTATATTCCTGCGTATTGGTGTATACTATAAGAATCAGTTATTGATACCTGTAGAACTTGGCGTGCAACATGGTATTCATCCATCAAAGAAGGCTGAGTAGTTGTGGAAGCTAATATAGTACTTGTAGTTCTAATTAGCTCTATAGTCCCTTTTAATTTGTTTCAAATACTGAACTAATCCGCCTTCTACATCCAAAGAAGGTAAAGGTGGGTTTTGATGATGAGTAATACTAGCGCTGAAACTGGCAAATGACACCCAGAAAGCTGTGGATAACAGTAGTATAAAGCCAAACTGTCTCACTGAGCTACTTGTACTGTACTCCCTTTCTTCTCTCATCAATTTTTGCAATACTGGACACTTTCTAATTTACTGCTCTCTAGCATGGCTACAGACAGAGTGGTATAGCAATACATAAAAGAACAAATAGGAGCCAGGATCATCTTTTGAGACTTGATTGAAAACCTTTAATACTTTTAATCAACTCAGAGCATGTTATAATGTCTTTTATCCTTCTAAAAACCACCTTACCCGACTCCTACATGTTTGGCAGTTACATATGGACCGGTAAGTGACACTCAAAAAGAGAAAGACAAGCACAAGAAGTTGACAATAGCATATTATTTTTCTAGAATAATGCGTCCAGATGCTTTTTCGAACACTCTTTTATCTTCTTTTTTATGATGAGCACTTCTCCTTTCGTTGCGATGCGTGATGTAGGGCTTGAACGAGGCCAAACCTGAGGAAAGAAACCAACGTGACGAAAAGATGCATTTTCTATCATCTACGAGCTCTATAATCTGTTTGTATCTCTTCACAACTTTTACAACTTTTTAGTATCTCTGAAATCCACTTTCACGAAAGACCTCCCCGTGGTAGATCAGATGCTGAGAATTAGGGGAATGGAGGTGAATGTAGGAGATAAAAGCACTATCTAGAGATATGAGCTAGATAAAAAGCTTTTTTGTCTCTATATCGCATTTTACTGTGTCATTGCCTACTATACACTTCTAATACCGGTATGTACTGTACCAATACACTTCGTATGACTGCCGTAATAGTCGCATAATAGACACGTTTTAGTGAAAGAGAACGGCTGTGATCATCAAAAGTTCTTGATAACCGCTGTGATTCTAGCAGAAGACCCCTCTACGTATACTATTCGAAATTTCCGCCTTTACCAAGTTCTCCATTTGACCATTAGGCAAAGTCTTGAATAGAATAGCAATTAGAGATGGACACTTAATCGTCCAGAGAAGTGATAACCCGTCTTCAGATGATCCATGTATGCAGCGAACACCTTCCCATGACTTTCGATAGTGAGCTAAGATCAGTTTCTGTTGTTGATGGTGATGTTATGATAGTGACAGACCCTACCAGACCCCTCTGTACTAGAGCTACTGTACACACATATGGCCACATCTACTCAACCACCCCACAACTCCCGTCTACACTTTCTGACATGCTATTAATGTATTTTTATATTGTTATTTTGGATCCTCCTGTCAGTATACGGACGGCACAAGTGCTATTGTCAGCTGGTGCAGTTGACCATTCGCTTATGGTCGCTGAGTCATTCGCTACGCTCATGACTCTACTGAACATAATCCCAAGCGTCAATCTCAACGCCGATTCGCTGCTTGGGCAGCAGGTCGACCAGCAGCTTGTTGGGTCGAGTGTCGACACCGGACTTTCGGGCAGCTCGGTACTCGTGGACCTGGGCAAGGTACTTGTCGAACAGAATGGAAGTATCCAGAGGTCCTCCCTTGGCCTCGGGATGGAACTGGGTGGAGAAGATGGGCTTCTTGGTGTGGATCATTCCCTCGTTGGACTGGTCGTTGAGGTTGATAAAGTAGGGCTTGAACTCGGCGGGCAGAGTGTTGACGTCAACAGCGTAGCCGTGGTTCTGAGAAGTAATGTGGCACTGGCCGGTGGTCAGATCCAGAGCGGGAATGTTGTGGGCTCGGTTTCCGTACTTGAGCTTGACGGTCTTGGCTCCAGCAGCAAGGGCAAGAAGCTGGTGGCCCAGACAGATACCAAAGATGGGCAGCTCGGACAGCTCGGGCTTGTCGTACATGATGTTTCGCAGGTTGAGAACGGTCTGCTGGCAATGGGTGGGATCTCCGGGTCCGTTGGAGATGAAGATACCATCAAAGTGGTGGGCAATATCGTTGATGGGGTAGTCGTAAGGGAAGACGGTGATGGAGGCTCCTCGAGACACCAGAGATCGCAGAATGTTCTCCTTGACTCCGCAATCAATCACGGCAATGTGCAGAGGGTTCTCCACGTCAGCGGCAGCAGACACATGGAAGGGCTGCTTGGTGGAGACTCGTCGAACCAGGTTGATCTCACCAGGGTCAACGAAGGCAGCGTCCTCCTCGGCATCGTACTCCTCGCCAACAGTGATTCGGCCCAGAGAAGAGCCCTGTTCTCGCAGGTAGGTGACGATAGCTCGGGTGTCGACGCCAGAGATGGCAGCCACTCCCTCTCGCTTGCACCACTCGCCAAGAGACTCGACGGCGGTCCAGTGGGAGTACTTGAGGGCAGCGTCGGCAACAACGATACCAATGCACTGGATATGGGGCGACTCAAAGTACTTGATGAGTCCAAAGGGGTCCATTTCCTTGCCGGAGGGCACTCCGTAGTTACCAATCAGAGGCTGGGTGAACACCAGAATCTGGCCTCGGTAGGAAGGGTCCGTCATGGACTCGGGGTAGCCGACCATTCCGGTGGAAAAGACGGCTTCTCCAGAGACGACTCGGTTAGCTCCAAAAGATCGACCGGTGAAAACGGGGCCGTTCTGGAGAGTAAAAGTGGCCGGGGTGGCCGAGGCGGCGGCAGTACCCGAAGCAGTGGTAGCCATGAATCGGGTCTGGAAGGTGGAAGAGGTTCGAGCCGATCGGGCCATGGAGGCCAATCGAGCAATGTTCTTGAACATGTTGTAGTGTAGTTGTAGGTGTAGAAGTTGTAGAGAGTAGAGATAGATTAGAGCACAAGAGTCAAATTAGTGGGTGCTGCACTTCCAAATATGGTCTGTGTTAGTGTCGATGGATTGAGGTGATGGAGAATTGACGAGCCGATGGAGAATTGAAGAATTCGCCCTTTGTAGTTTCTCTTGTTGCGTAGTTCTCAAGTTTTGGCGTTGCCCGTTTTACAGTCTCTTCTCTGATTCACCGATAAGTGGAAGCCTAAAATTGTCGATGAAAAAAAAAGCGGGCTTCACATGTGGATGCAGTGCAAAGCTTCTTCGGAAGAGCCGGACGTCGACGTACTTGTGCTGCATTTATTTCGGAACGGCTCGGCGCAACTTAATCGTGCCAAGCCGATGGAGGTTGTAGACGAAACAATGAGCTTTTTATTTTGCAATTTCCTCCTTTTCATCCACCTTTTCTTGGTCCACCTTTTTTTCTTCTTCAACGCTTATCTTAGGTCTCAGTTTGATCAATTGAGTTCAATTGACTTGACTCATAGTAGAGTTTGATCAATGATAGGTATCCGTACCAGGTAGTGATTGGAGCGGTGACCTGTAAGAATAAGTTGAAGTATCAATCAAAAGCCGGATCAGTCACGTGACAGACGTTTAACAGACAAGCATCACAATTAGTCATCCAAATCACCGGACTCACCACACTCATGACATTGTTAATGTCACTATCATCGTAACAAGCCCATCAGTCGCCATTCCTTCAGTTGCCATCTCCTAAACTCCTTTACTCACCACAAAGATAATCCTGGCTGGTCGAATGGGAAGAAACACGCATATATACCAAGCTGGCAGCTAGCGGTGTTTTGTTCAGAGGTTGTAGAGTGCAAGAAAGAGAAAAAAAAAAAAGGCCCAAACGAGAAGCTCAAAATATATCGTCAAATTTCTCCCAAACTTTGTCTGACCTTGTCTGCAGACTGTGAGGGCTGAAGCACGTTCCTAAAGCACGGTAGTAAGCTGCAAAACGACGCTAATTACGGCCAGAGATTACCCGGATCAATAGCTCGGAGCGAGAACATGCACAGTTAGTCATTGTGGGGTCATCTGAGTGCAGCAATGTGGAGCAACCTCTGTTCCACTTGCCGTATGGGGGAGGAGGAGGGGGGTGAAGAAAGAGGGTGGGTAGTCACGTGGGAGGGTGTATAATGATGGGTAGTCACGTGAGAGGGTGTAGGGAGGTGGATAATCATGTGACGAGTCAATTGTGCTTTTTAGGGCGTTTTTGGCTGACATGTTGAGGTATGTGTACAGGTTATGAGTATGAGTCAATGACAAAGTCGGTGTATAGACGAAGGTAGACGACGATGTAGACAAGGAGGTATTCTATATAAGAACAAGACTCTTGTACGTTCAAGAAGCAAGTAGAACATTAGAATCGTTTTAATTTGAATAAACCAGGCAGTCTTTTGGATAACTCGGTATGTCTGTCGAAGCATCTACTTGGTCGGTATTGTCTCTGTAAGTACCGGTACTGTTACCTTTTGAACAGGTACTTGTATGTCATCCTCAGGTATCATACGTCTCTTTGTATGAATTATATTTAAATGCTCATTAGATTATATGCCATTAAAGAGCTGCAGTCTTGTAGCGATTATTTGAGATGCTGTGGAAGTTCTTTGTAGAAGTTGTACCAAGAAGGATCTTGTAGGTCATACTTAAGAGAAAGACGTGAACATAGTGGTGTGGTAAAATAAGGTTCATGCTACCTCAGCAGAAATGGTCCTCCTAAAAGGGGTTAAATGTGCCTGAAATGAGTTGAAAATCAGTGAGTAGTTTCATTTATTGCTCAATATAATATCTACAAATCTCTACCTTTCTAGGATTAATATTTCGCTCGTTACAGAGACTCTATTCCTGTAAAATCGTCTCACTAACTCTAAGTAATTTACTCACCTTCCCACTTACATTAACTTTGCCTTCTGCATAATCTCTGAAATTTACAGACATCACCAATACAACCATACAACATGCCTCCTCGAAGAAGAGACAACTCCAGAGATTCTTACAGGCGCAAAGACAGGCGTGGAGACCGTGATCGGGATGATCGTCGGGGCGACCGCCAAGATCGTGATGATCGAAGAGACGACAGGAGAGACGACAGGAGAGACGACAGAAGAGGAGGAAGACGGTACCGAGATCGAAGTGATAGAAACGACAGAAATGACCGAAATGAAAGTCTAGATCGAGACAGAAATGCTCGTCGGAACCGAGAAAGAGATGTTCGGGAACGAGAACGCGAATCTCGAAACAGAGACCGAGAAAGAAGACCTCGATGGGATGTTAGAGAAAAGTCTCCTGCTGCTGCAGCATCAACAGCTCCACCAGCTCCAAAAAGACATGCTCGAGAGTTCAGTGATGATGATACCGATGAAGAAGAGGAGGAAAAGAAGAAGACACAGCCAAACTTTGAGTCTGGAGTTTTAGCTGGAGGCAAAACGAATGGAGAAACTAATGTTACGGTGGAGGTAAGAGATATCACATACTCTGAACCTGTGGATGCTGGAGAACCTCCCCAGAGTAATCCGTTCAATCTGTACCTGTTTGAACCGGGCCAGGATGATCCTATTGATAAATTGGTGCTGGATAAACGCGGGTTTTACAGGTTTGGAAGAGACTCTCAGTTGAACGATGTATCTCTACATGAACTGTCTTGTTCCAAAGTCCATGCTGCTTTGCAGTTTCGAAAGATTGAAAACGTGAATGATGAAGGAGAGACGTCGTTTCAGACCAATCTCTACGTTATTGATCTCGATAGTACTAATGGGACGTTCATTAACGATAAACAGATCCCTACAAGTCGCTATGTTCAGGTTCTACCTAAAGATGTGCTCAGTTTTGGAGATCTGAGTACAGATTACGTGGTGGTCAGGGAGGATGAGAAGAAGTAGGAGGAGGGAGTTGTCTGATATCAGATTCGCATTGTATATTAATAAATGGAGCATTGAACTGGAAGGAAGGAGGAAGAATGAAGTTATATTGAGGTACAAGTAGAAAAGTCATGAAAGTTCAAGTAGTGATCGTGAACGTGAGTATCAACACCAACAAGAACGAAGTGAGTGTAGAAGCCTTCACTCATGTCTGCTATGGGTCATATGGCAGGAGGGTTAACATATGGAGCTTTACGGACCAATTTCGGAGGTTCACTTTGGTCTGGAGCATTGAAGCATTGGAGCATTTCAGGTGTTGTGTGGTGGGTGGAGCACTTGGTTTTGCGTGGTGGTGGAGGTCACAGCAGGTTCACATTTTAGAACGGGAAAACTCGAATAAACGGCATGGAAAAGCTGAAATTAAGTAGAGTAAGATGTTCATAAGAATTTGATTGACTGATAATGTAGGCCAGACTACATTTTTATACAGTTATTACCTTCTACTGCTGCAGTTACTCTTTCTGTAGGCCCCATTGAATAGATGAATATCATGGGTCTGGTTGACTTTAGAAATTGGAGAATAAAAGCTGTAAAGAAGTACAAAAACTGGTTAATAGCAGCTTTAATGGCTACAAGTAGATAACTAACAGCTCATTAAAAAATATCTCTAGTGTTTGTCGTCATTGCATATGTCGAAGACCGAAACAAGAGTAAAAAGCCACAGGAGCCTTACCGAGAATGTTGAAGAAGATGATATCATAACCTGACATGTTATCCGGTGGTAAAAAAAGGGAAATGGTATAAATCAGTGGCCCGTGTGATGGTATGAATTGATAGCCTGTGTGATGATATAAATCAATAGCCTGTGTGATAATATGACGACTTTTTTGATGGGTCTGACTGAATGGCTTCTCTCATGTTCGTTATTGACGGCTTCTCTTTATAGGCTGCATTCTGCCTAGAGTGACAGTAAAGCTGAATATATTCAGCTCAGTGACAGAAAACAGTGCTCAAAGATCTGTTAGTGGATATAAAACATCAGGGTCTTATCATTTGTGTCCGTTCACCTCTTGTTCTTCAACCGGTATGCCGTGTTTCTCATAGGGGAGAGGTAAAAGAAGCACAACTACAAGTACATCCAAATAGTACCTGAGAAGGCGACGAAAGTATAGCATTGAATGCTACGGACCTTTTCTCGATCTTTATTTCTACATCTTTTCGTCACTAAAGCGTCAGCATATTTCCTCTCAATCAATTAGAATAGAACAGAGTGAATGCGACATAAGTATCATATCTACAGGAGATATTCACAAAAAACGGATTAGCTTGTACAAGAAATATTGACTCAACCTTTTTGCTACAAGTACATGTACCAGGGTGCTCTCCTATGGGCTTTTTCATCCCTGAAATGACGCTGATGGTTCTTCTACCAAACAGAAGACGGCCATATTCCGGTACAAAGTAGTTACAGAGAACAGTTCAGTTGTGTGACATGGCTTTGAAAAAGACAGAAACGTATCTATAAGCTCACTTAGTCGCTGGTATTATTTCTTGGATGTTGTTCAGTCAATCTTGTCACTATTCCAGAACGAGTATGGAGAGAAGTCCAGAACGAGTATGGAGAGAAGTCACTTGAAACATAACAAATTGGACAGAATAAGGATGTAAGCTTTGACAACGTAATAATTAGAATCTATTAAGCTACAAAAGCTGCTTATTTGTACTCCTCTACCAATTCAATAGTTCCAATTTCGACTTGTGGTATCACAGGGTAAGCTAGAGGAATAATAACCTGGGGAAACACCGAGAAATAGTGATAGAATAGGAGGGAAAAAGAAGCCATAGGCTATTAAGTCACTTGTATGTCACCTTTTCAGCTCCTTTCTCACTATATCTCCCCTTTTAGCCTGTTCTTTTATTGCAGAACGATGAAGGCCCTGAAATAAGAAGTAATATTGAGAGTAAAAAAGCGCCACGTGGCTTGATTCAAGCAGTGGGGAAATTTAAGAGCTACAAAAAACTATTAAATCAACTTCCAAAGCTTCTGTTTGCCTTCTTTAGGTACTATAGCTGACTCTCTAGTCCCTTAACATTTGAGGGTTTCTTACAAACCGCAAATATAGCATTAAGAGAGCCAAAAGAAAGACAAGAACTTCACCATAGTGCTTCTCCGGGTCCAATAATCCTCTCAGTGCCAATACTTACCTCTTTCAATAGCTGTATTCCCAGACATACCCACTCTTCTATAATACCAAAGGCCGGGTAACCCCTATTTTCATACTTTGAGCTCATCCTACAAAAGAATCAGAATCGTCAGCAAGGAAATAAATACATTGCCAGAGTCTGGAGCTTCCAAATATTCATATGGAGGTGATTTCGAGGCGATTTTATGACATTTTTCGAAATTTTCAAAATTCGTCATTTTTGCCTGACCCACAGTCAGGAAAATTTCGGAAAAACGACGTTTTCTGACCTGCTGACTAATCACGATTTTTGAAAATAACAGGGTTGGAGCAATGAAAATAGCATTAAATGAAACTTCAGAGCCTGGCCATTCGAACCACACCGTTTTTATACCCTCTCGACCCCAGCTTTGTAGTTTTTTCCTCCAACAAAGTCGCGAAAAAAAAAGTTTACCCCCAATTCGGGCTTTTTCGAATTTTTTTTTTTTTGAGAATTCCAAGATGTCCCAAAAAGCTTATTTTGCCCAAAAGACCAGAAGTTGGTTGAAGTTGGTCAAAAAAATAAAAAAAGAGTAAAAAACATCGATTTCGCCGAAAGCAGGCTCATTAGAATCTCCTGAGTTTCAGGATGTCATTGATACCTTTGGTTAGTGGCGATGGGATTTATTTCGATTGATATAAGCCACTGAATATGTGTATTTACAAATTAAGGTTATAGTGACAATCTGCTTAGTCATCACATGGAAGAACTGTTTTTAAAGAGGGATAACAGGGCTTGGAGTACAGTTAGAGAGATCTTAAAAGTACAATAATGTAGAGAAAAGCTTGGAGTACATTTTTACACAGTTTTAAACCACATTGAAGGCCATATATAGCACATGGCACCTATTATAGAAGCGTCAAATCGAGATCTAGTTCAAACAGCTGAAATACGTGCAATACTAGAAATATAAGACCAGAATAATGTTATTCAGCAGCCGCTCTTTCTATTGGTACTACTTTCATTCATTTCAGACTTAAATTGCGGATTTTAGTTTTTTTTATTTTTTTCGTCAAGTACAGAGGACTTTGGTCAAATCCCCGCGATTAAGGTTTTTGGAGATTTTTGGGAACCTCAAAAATAAAAAAAGTCGAACAAGGCCGAAACAGCACTTTTCTGAAAACGACAAGTGAGAATGAAGGTGTTGCGGTGATCATATTGAGAAAAGAGTGATACCACTGTGATACCCGTGAGTAAACTAGCATATCTGTCCTTTTATTATCGTCATAGAACCCATATCGACGGAGTTATGAGTGTGGTCCATTTCTCAAAATGGTCAAAAATCGTACTTTTTGTGGGTCCAGGGTCAGGAGAAAATCAAAAATTTGAGATTTTCGAAAAAAGTTGTCGGATCAACTAGAATTGGGTATAATATGAATTGCCTGAGTCTGAATACCCCAATGATATCTTTTAAATTCTTCCAGTATCTTTTTTGAGCCAGATATGGAACGTTTTATTGATGCTGTATTGTGTAATTACAGAGAAAAGAGGTGTAGTAAGCTCTAATAACAACACAATAAGTAGCATGACTGACTAAATAGCACCAGGAGATCACACTCATAAACTTTTTATCTTTCCAACGAGTTCTTATGGGTGAAAAAGCTCCACTTTTTGGGACTTGAAACATGATGAAGCCATCTCAAGTCGGCCAATTTGTTCAGAGACATCCACAAATGGTTCACAGAGTAGTTGAGTAGAATAATGTGCTTTAGAGCAACTCTATGATACCTTCAAAATATCAAGATTGTTCTCTTGAGTGGACTTACATGCCTTGTACCTTCAGGTGAAGCACAATGTAATGACTAAAACTTGAAGAAAATGAATTATATTGGTGGTGGAGGTTGAAATTTCAGAGTGGTGAGACAGTAGTACCAATCATCTGTCTTTCTTACTGTTATATAACATTGTTTTTGATGATTGTGGTGTATCCTCCAAGACCGTGAGAAATTCAAAAATGACGAGCTACAAACGCAGTAATACAAGGAATATACCACTTTAAACGCCCGGTATTACTTCTAATAGCCATAATAGACACGATCGTGTATTTTACTGTATCTACTTCCTGTTATTGTATCTTCTAGTCGTCCCGTGACCCACATTTCAGATGCTGACAGAAAGAGAATATAGCTATAATATTCTCGCTTCGGCAATAGTCAAGAGGTAGTCATTAGTCTACTTCCAACTCCAAAGAACATTAGGAAATCTTGCTTCATCTTCTTTCATTCTTTGTTATTCCTTTAACAGCCACCACCAGTTTATCAAATGTCTTTTGATATGGAATAGAAGTAACTGCTGCAGTGAGAAAAGAAAATTGAAGACATAAAAGTGACCAAGTGTGAACTGATGGCTGTAAGTTTGTCCTAGGCGTCTTTATGTTCTCCATTTCTACTTTTATTCATTGATTCATCGAGTGATTCATACACCTAATGAGTACACACATAAATAAGGAGAAACATGACATTTATATCTACATGAGTAATCCACAAGTGAACTAAGAAATACCCTCAACTACTACAAACATAATGAACCTTTTGTCTCACTTGATTCTCATCTTGATCTTCGAAAATCGTGTTATTCCTACACCTGCATTTTCCGTCTCCATTGACGACAGGTCCCATGGTCTAAGGATACAATGGTATTCCGATCGATCAGTTACAGTTGGAGTACGGTACTGTATTAGTAGCAAAAACTCTGCTAGATTCTCCGCGTCACAGTCTGTCATTCTCTTACTCTTACGGGTACTCTTACTCTTACTCTGACTTGGCCTAATTATATAGCACTGCTGACTCGATCTCCACTCGCTACAATTGCGTTACCAACAAAATATCAAATAGACAAACCTCGCACCCACTACTTTGGCACTTGTCATCTCTGCATTTCTGAACAACAGAGTGATACCAAGAACTGACTGTATAGACATGTCCTGTTGACCATTCCAAGACTATTGTTCTTATCAACTATTCTAGCACTTCAAACTATTCAACCATGTCTTTTTCAGCCATAAGCAACTCATAGTTGCATCTATAAAGTATTTTCAAGCAGTCAGTTAATGAACTACCAACCAGTTGAATGTTGACTCCTTATAGCTACACCTCCACCCCTCCTCTCTCCACCTTGATATTATACAATGTCATAATTTACATGCGTAAACGCCCTGGAACCTAGATAGTTCTTACCGAGTCCCTTGAGGCCATCTCTCGAGGCCTTCCCTTGAGGCCTTCCCTTGAGGCCTTCCCTTGGGGCCTTTCTCCAATGAAGCTTACCGTCAAACCTCTTGTGTTCAAACCAGGGCTTTGGTTTCCTTATAACCTCATCGTGACTTCCCCCGGCTCAACTGTATGGCTTCACCTTGACCATAACCTCATAGTTATGGCTCCCCTAGGTTAGGGCTTCACCTAATGTATAGCCTCATCGTTATACGTCTCTCTCAGTTCAAAGCCAAGGTGAAGCCTTGGCTTATGCCTCCTCTGTTCAAACAGCAACGCTACGCCTAACGCATAACAGTTTCATTCAAACGTCTCCTCGGTTCATGCTAAGGCTTCGCCTTGCCTTACAACCTCCCATGGCCTCTTCGTTATTGTCTCCTCGGTTCAAACAGCAAGGCTACGCCTTACTGTTATAACCTCGTTACAACCTCTCGACCGGCCCTTGGAAATCCTCCTCGTCAATATCACTATCTTCATTCCAATCATATTCTCCTTCATCGTCCGAGCTCATAAACTCTTTGGCGATATCATTAAACAACCGATGTCCCTTGATGAGCAGTTCATCTGTTCCATTTTGAATCGACTGTTTGAGCTGCTGCGAAGAATGTTTTAGTTTCAACGACGGCTGCTGCTGCTGAAACGCCCGCTGAGCTCGAAACATGAGACTCTTCTTCTTGGCTATCGATAGTCGTGGAGAAGGAGAAGAGGCCATTTCCGTTGTGGCTTCTTTGACCTCTGAATACGGCGATAGAGCACTAGGAAGCATAGATTGACGTCTGCTCTCTCGCCTAGGAGAAGACCCTCGCTTTGGAGACTCTTCTTCTTGTGGTGGACTCATACCCATACCCATACTTTGTCGGACTGATCTGAAAGTGGACGATCTTTTGAGCTGTCCTAGGAGCCCTTCCTCCGGCAGTGTTTCAGCAACCTCACTGGCACTCTCAGACGTGCCTACGGTTCGTCTAGTCACCATAGCACTGTATTTATCGCTCAAAGTGGCGATTTCTCGTTCAGCTAGCGCCAGTTCAGTTTTCAGGTCCAGCACTTTTCTCTGTTTGGCAGCAATGGCCTTGAGAATCTCATCTTCAGTCACATTGGGGTCTTCTGTGAAACTGGACACGTCCGAACGAATGGAAGCTGCCGAGGAGCCTCTAGACCCCTTTTCAGAGCCCAGCACATCTCGATCAGACACAGATTCAATTCTCTGCAACTTTGCAAGACTCTCAAATTGACGGTTGAGATCCCGATTCATCTCAACCAGCATCAATTTGGCCAATCCAGTGCTCTGACTAACAACCCTAGCCTTCATTCCACTGGTAGCTCCTCCAGGACTTGCTCCTAGAGCTCCATACTTGTGTACCCTAACATCTGGAGAAGAGGAAGTAGAGGGAGTTATGAGCCCCGAACTCCGTCTTCGAGGCTCACTTTTGATCTTGGACAACTGCCGACGATGACTGTACCGTCTGGGAGTCTTTGGAGAGTCGGTCATTGGGTGGTGGTTAGAGCAGGGTAAAGCCGTGCGATGGATATCTGCTTGATTGTAGTAATGATAGACTTTAGCCAAAGTGTGTTTGTCGCCGAATGCGGTAATATGTAAATAGACGTTGGAGGGGGGGAGGAACGATGAAGTCACGTGAATGGGGTATGTGGTCCAAGTCACGTGATTAGAAACGAAGCGATCCAACTACTTACAATACTTGCTCCCTCCCCTCTATCTCTCTAAGCTTTAACAATACCATTCATGCGAAGAAGAAATAATATATGTAAGGGCAATGTAAGGGTGCCACAGGTTATGAGTGGATGGGGGAGGACACTTTAGTTTACATTCAGGAACTAATATCAAGACCAATTTACAGGATTGGAGGAACTAAAGGACCTTCAATAGCAGCTTTAGTGGATCATAAAAGAACTTTCTCAGTGTATACTTTTTTTTTTTATTCCTAAGATGCCGTGAGTAGCCGTTGTTTCATGAGCGTCTCATATATCCCAGTACCGGTAGGTGTAGAAACATGAATATTGAAATTCAAGGTAAGAAAGGAAAATATTGCTTACAAGTCCTGTAACCTGGTACCTCTCAGAGAGGATTATGTAGTCATTGTATGACTACCGGTACCTTTTTTTTTGCTACAGTAATAAAATCTGCACTTCCTGTTATGTCAACAGCTTTGAAGGTCAAAAGTGGGTGTAGCAAGAACGACTAAAAGACCGAAAGAAGTACTGTACAGTATCATGTTTAGAATACTCCAAGGCTATTATTGTGTTACTGTTGGTTCCTCTTTGAGTGGCTAAGAACTACTAATACTGTGTATCCTCCTTATCTGTTAATATCAAAATTGAGACAACGTGTGGTTGAGGGATAACGGAAAAGTAGGGCTTATACAAACTAGGAAGAAGGACCTTGAAATACCAGGGTAAGACTTTAACAATGCTTACATTGAATATCAGACCATCTTAGAGGCCATAAATGTGAGTTAATGATACATATTCAAAGTGTTCTGTTCTGACAGGTACTGCAACTCACGGAATTGATGAATAAAAGCTGAAATAACAGTACCCTGACTGTAACATACAAGTACTGTACCTTCATTACCAGCCTGAAGTTGTAAACTAAATGTTTAAAATAAATATTTAACTACCAATGTAGTCACGAACGCCTTCGACTATTTATCCAACTTGATTCCTGCTTGACTTGTCATCTGATCAAATCATCCCTTCTACTCATAAAACTAGTATTGTTAAGCCAGAGGTAACCAGAAGCTTTTTGTTAGGTACTGTTTGCTGTAAGGGTCTCCCACTCTTTTCATCTTCTTTTGCTCACAAAATGAAGGAAGTATCATCGAGAAGTTCATCGAGAAAGAAAGGCCCTCTAATCTGAGATCCAGTACTGCTATTGACTAATGAATAATACCATTAGAATCAGGAGGTTACGGGAGTACGCTAGTATACTCAGTTTGAATTACTGACCTCTGGAACACATGTCAGAGTGGGTAATAAGTATCGCTTGTTCAGCGCCAGATACTTTTTGTCTCTTCTGAAGTGCTTCAGAAGTGATATGACGTTGTAAACAGCATCATTGGAGTCAATAAACATAGAGGAGCAACATGGCGTCAAAAATTCCCATATTTATGAGCAATTGACCAAGTTGAATGGAGTGGTCTGCCATTGAAGTGACTTAAAAGCGACAGTTTAAAAAGTGGAGAGATGGGAACTTAATGAGTAGGTAGAAAAGAGTATGGAAATTCAGAATATTCACCTCTTAATCCCCCAGATCTTCTAGATCTGGCGTAATTCGCAAAAACTTCAAAATGTCATTTTTCACATACACACAATCCAAAAACACTGAAAATCTGTTAGGAAACGATCTTTCTTAAGGCGATGACTAATCAGTCTTCGCCTGTAGGTCTCTTCCAGAGACCTACTCCCCTCTGACTCACTGCTCTACATGCGTGTCAACGCATGTTCCTGTCTTTCGCCTCGTCGACAGGGTGTTCCACACTGTCCCCTGTCCTCATGCGAGAGCCTGTCTCTCGCCTGTCAAACGTCATCTGTCAACCTAACAGACGGCCGACTTGTCGGCCGAATGGCGCTTCCTGGCGAATATATAAACACCTGTTATTCTAGTATGTAATGTATCGATTATTGACTCTTTCTTCATGGTATTTGCTCTAGGACTTGCCTATGGCAAGTCCATGGTATTTCCAGTCAAACCAAGCCTTGTCAGGGTTCCGTTCCTAACATATGGTAGCGATGCTAGGTTTGCATCTTCGATCCGGGGAAGGAACGGATGCTACCCCTTGGTCCCTGACTGTTGACGAGCATCAACTCCTCATCGCCAACAACGTCCTGTTTCTACCTTGTCATCGTTGACGAGAGCGACTCCTGGAGTCGACGCCGGTTCCCCCTGGAATTTTTTTTAGGAGGGGCTGGTAGTAGGTGGAGACGAGTGTGGACAAGCCTCTCACATTGTTGCTGCGTGCTCTCTACAGCAAGAGACATCGTCCTGCGGTGGCCTCTGAGCACTTCGCCCAGCGAGTGCCTCCTGAAAAAGGGGAGGTGAGTGTGAGGGCTGATTGAGGAGTGGAGGAGTGTGTGTGAGTACTGTCGTGCCAGTACTATCGAGACTTGAGGTGAGAAGGTTGTTGATGAGTATCAACACTGTTGTCAACGCTGCTGGTGTGTCCAGTGGTCCTCACTGTCTCTCAAGGTGTGAAGGGCGGGAAGGAAGGTTGATGAGTACCAACCTGTTCGTGTCATCCCCGCCGCCTTGTCGTCAATCCCGGTGGGGGATTGGACTCGCCTCTGTGTGTCTTCAGAGGGAGTCGTGTGAGTTCTCTGGACAAGAACTCTTGGCAGTGTGGAGCCTGGTAGTGACCAGTTCCGTCTCTCCCACTGCAAGTAGTCAAGGATGTCGTCTAGTCGTGAGTCGTCTAGAGCCTTGCTATCAGTCATGGATATCGTGAAGTCCACCGTGGACTAGTTAAGTATCCTTGGGTCAGTCAAGTACCCATAGTTGTGGACATGTGTCGTCCATTGGAGTATCACTCGTTCCATGTGATACTCGGGAGCTAGGCTCTCATTCCCAGGCTGCCTCCAGGCAAGGCGAGTCTGTTCGGTTGGTAACTCTCTGTGTGTGAGTAGTCGCCCTGGTGTTCTCGTTGCTATCATCGATCGATCAATCTGATATCGACCAGGGCCAGCCAACCATCCACCCTGGTGAGCTAGACAGCTTAATGAACTGGCTAGCTTCAGCAAGGTGCTCGAGCTGTTGAACTTCGTTGCTTAAGTCGCTTCCACTGTCGTCAGCGAGCTCTGCCTTCACCGGTAGGCTCTTGTCGCTTCGTCGCTTCTGGCATTGAGTTGTAATCGTCAGTATCTTGGATACTCTGTGTTGATGACTTGTCTTCTGGTTATCACGTCTGTGACGATCATCTCTATCTCTTCGTGATGCCATCCATGTTCAACAGTGTCTGATGTGTGTTTCTTCTGAACTCGTGTCTTGTTCGACTTTCGATGCTGTTATGTGTAACTTCTTTGAGATTACATCAGGTCTGTTCCTGGTTCGTTTTGAGTTTAAGTTATCGCTGCACTTCGTGTCTCGTGTCGTATCGTACCTTGTTCGTTAGCTTCAACGTGTCATATGCTACACCTTCGTTTGTCGATGATTATCACCTAATCATCTGTCGTGAGTTTCTCTTACACTTGCTTTGTTGACTATCGTTACATCAAGTTGTTGATCCCAGTCTCCGGTTCATCACTTCGTTTCCCTCGAGTGATTCCGTTGCAGTGTTTCGGTAAAGAGATATGTTCAAGCTGTTCTCGTTCGAGTGCTGACCACCTCTGGTCGGCCAGGCTTTGTATGATTGCCTTATTGGTGATTGTTCAGGTGCTGTTACTGCTCTGTGGCTACTTATCCTTCATCAGTTTCGGTACTACGAGTCTTTTCGTTATCTTGGACCTCGCCATCTCTCTTGTTGGCTTACTCACTCTGTGAGGTGTGGTCGATTTGCTGGCATGTTTCGTTATTCTTCGTTATCTTCGTGTTGGTATCGTGCTGCCGACTTCGTTCTTCGTTTTGACCGTGTTTTCAACTAGCTAGCTTGTTGCTGGTGATTGTTGTCAATCTTCTGCTCTATTCCAATGAGTATTCGAGTGGTGGCAACTGTTCGTTACGATTTGGTTAAGATGACGTTGTCATCTTGGGGGTGAAAGGATGGAATGAAGTTTGCTCTTCGTGTTCATTCCTGAGTGCTGGCTGCCACCACTTGTGGTAGCTCTGATATCCTGAGTGTTGCTGCTTCCGTAGTAGCTTGGTATTCTGACGTCTTCCTGATGTCGATACAGTGCCTTGTCGCTGTTGATGCTGACTCCGTGGCTGAGACTGATGCTTACGCTATTGTCTATGCTATATTGTCTTTCCATGATTCGTGACTCCTTTGCTTTCTGCTGGAACTCGTGCTTCTGTCCCATCGCTATTATCTGGCCACTCGTATTCTTGGTGTCTTCGTTGTAACCTGGCTGAGTCACGCTCTTCGTGCTTGCTTACGTGGTTATGTTATGACTCTCTGAGTTCGTCACTCTTTGTCACTCTCTTGTCGTCACTCCCCTTCTGTCGGTCCTTCAGAGCTTCTGGACGTTCTGTTCTGCCTTTGTTCCAGTTGCTACTCGTGTTCTACTTCCGTCACTTCGTCTCCAGTGTTCGGTTTGCTTCGTACTCTGTGCCGAGCTCCGTGTTCTTTGATATATGTTATCAGCTGGGGTACTTCGTCTTCGTGTTCCATACCCAGCTCCGTGATTATCGATATGTGTTATCTGCTGTGGTATCTCGTCTCTTCCACGCTTGTCCTGTTTTCGTGGATTTGATAGCTATGATTCGGCCTGCATCAGGTAATTCTTGTTCTCTGGTGTATGTGTTGCTCATGGCTTCGATAGCAATGTGTTTTGCTTGTTCCTCGCCAGTTCATACTTCTTGCGGCTCTTGTGCAAGCAGTCCCTGATCCCGGGGAAGACTATGCCTGTCTTCTTGGTTGTATGCTTGTCCTCATACAGACAGTGACTTAGTTTCTGTGCTCTTCTGTCGATTGTCCTACCTTCGTCAAGACCAATTCAAAAGTCTTGTTGGCCTGCTTACCCATGCCCTTGGTAACGACGTCGATGTATTGTTGAGCTGATAGTTGGTGTCAACCTTTGACTCTAACTGTTCGTGTTCGTGTGGATTGGTTCCTGGCAGCTTCGTTGTTGTCTGCCTCTGATTACATTCCGCTACCACTACTTGTACAGTATACTGCTGTTTTCCTGTGGTTTGATGCTAGTTCCGGTATCTTGAGCTTTACGATCCCTTGGAGCTCTTCACGGTGTTTTCTCTGTTGAGTCCTCTTGACTCTGTCTCGTCCCCATGACGATGTGAGTCCCGTTTTGGCGTTTCCTATCGTGTTTATCAGACAAATGATTTTTCAATATCATTGAAAGGAATGCCTTTGTCTTAGGAGGGGCTGGTGTTAGGAAACGATCTTTCTTAAGGCGATGACTAATCAGTCTTCGCC
>ULGT01000009.1:1177722-1280416 GCA_900519025.1 Yarrowia porcina | reverse complement strand
CCTAGGTTAGCCAATATCCAGTTGGAAGCGCAGTATGAGGAAGAGAACACCTGTCCTCATTCTGCTCACAAACTCCCAACCTCAAGCCCTAACCCCGGATGAAACTCTAACTCTAAAGTGTATCCTTACATTTAGTGGCTAGAATTTCCGCCTGTCAGGTACACACCAGCACGCGGGGGACCGGAGTTCAATTCTCCGTTGCGGAGTTCTTTTTTGGGCTGAAGAGGGTGACCAAGAAGGAAGTGTTTTTTTTTCCAATAGGGGGAAGTGACAAACCCCTTTTTTGCAGGAGAAATGCCTCATTTGTTTTACTATGCCCCATAGGTCTTCTTTGTGGGAGGTCATGCCCCATTTGCTCAAGTGGATATTTTTCCACATGCACAAGTGAGACATTAGTAAGCGGAGGGTCTAGATCTGCGATTGGAACGGGTAAGACGCGGGTAAGGGTAGACTTTTGGTGTGTTAGTCATGTAGATGTTTTACTGAGTGATAAAGACGTTTCTGGAGTCTTTTACTCTTCTATCTTGTTTATAGTCTTCCATAAGATGCTCTCCACATGTGTGCTGATAACGCATGATATTATGTAGAGGACTGTAAGCAACACAAGCCTCTAGATTGCTCAAAAACAGTCCAAAACAAACCAAACCAAAACCATTCGCATTAGTAATCACGTCTACACCCCTCTATCACCCTCTATGACCTCCAGGGTCCCCACAGACTGAGTTCAGGTTCTCCACATGCATGATACGGCACTGCGGACCCCGAAATGGAACTTTAATTCGCCACTATAATAAATATATATATCGGTTGGAGATCTTCCTTCTTTCCTTCTCTTCCAACTGTCACACCATGCGCGTACTTTTCCATCTCGTTGCTGGTCTCCGAGCCGTTTCTGCGCTCCGACAGTTTGAACAGGAGCCTCTACATGTGGTTTACGATGGAATCAAGGATGTGGCTCGTCAGCAAGTTTCGGATGGTCATATTCGGGCTTCGGATCCCGCCATTCTGGGCGTCGATTCGGTCAAACAACACTCGGGGTACTTTAGTTTCGAACAGGACAATAAACATTTGTTTTTCTGGTTCTTTGAGTCCAGAAACGACCCCAAAACAGACCCTGTAGTGCTGTGGATCAATGGCGGCCCAGGGTGTTCGTCTATAAAGGGCATGTTTTTCGAAATGGGCAGTGCCAAGGTGGAGCCCAAGCTCAAGTTGGTGAACAATCCCTATGCGTGGAACTCCAATGCTTCAGTCATTTATCTCGATCAACCTGTAAACACGGGGTATTCATATTCTTCACAAGAACATCGAGTCAATTCAACCAGACAAGCAGCCAAAGATGTTCATTTGTTTCTGAACAAGTTCTTTGAGACTTACCCGGAGTACTCGGATCTCGACTTCCATGTGGCGGGAGAATCGTACGCAGGACATTACATTCCAGCTATAGCCACGGAGATCCAGAGCCATAAACAAAAGAACTACGAGCTGGATTCCGTGCTTATAGGCAACGGAGTGACCGACACAAAGACCCAGGTGCCTTATTTCCAGGCCATGGCTTGTGGAGAAGGAGGATACCCTTCTGTGTTGTCTGAAGAGACGTGTCAACAGATGAAAGAAGCAGTAGGAGACTGTCAGAAGCTGATTGAGCATTGCTGGGCCAACCCCAAGAACAAATTGCAATGCTACGCCACCATGAACTACTGTTTGTCTGTTTCTGTGGAACCGTACATGAGAGAAGGAGGCAGGAATGCTTATGATGTCAGAGACGTGTGTGCTGACACTGGCTGTTACAAAGACGAAAATGAAGCCATTGAAACCTATCTCAATGATGAACATGTTCAAAAGGTGCTTGGAGTGGAAGGAATCGAACATGTGGGATGCCAGGGTTCAGTTGGAAACGAGTTTGGACTAAATGGAGACTATGAACTGCCCTTTCAGTACGATGTTGCTGAGCTGCTGAATAGCGGTCTACCTGTTCTTCTATACTCTGGAGATAAAGATTTCCGATGCAACTGGCTGGGAAACAAGGCTTGGTCCGATAAGTTGGAATGGAAGGGAGCCAAAGAGTACTCTCAGGCTCCTATCAAGAGATGGCATGCCAAAGTTGATGGAAAAGAGATTGCAGCCGGAGAAGTGAAACAGGCTGGAGAATTGACCTTCCTACGGGTCTTTGATGCCGGTCATATGGTTCCCCATGACCAACCTGAAACGTCTCTGGATATGTTGAACAGATGGATTTCAGGGGGGAAGTTTGACGAGTGAAGCAACGCGTCTATTCACTGAAACAACTTATATATATCAATATTATGAAACAAATATGTATTACCAGTGTAAATGAATTCTGTACTGTAGCTACCTGGTACTTACTGAAGGGCATATACTTCACCTCAGTTCTCTTACCTTTAAATGGGGCTTTAAAGAAACCATTTCAGCCATCTCAGCTGGTAGAGCTACACCATACACTTATTCTGGCTGTCTCAATGCACCTGTAAAAGTGTTGAATATAATGGTTACTTTATATATCAAATACATTAACGACTTACATATCACGTCACTGGAGGGCGTTCCGATACCCAGACTCCTATCTCAACAGAGATACTTGTCAGGGGAGTCTACGCACCCTTATGAGGGTCCGCACAGAGCATTCGCATCAGCATGGACAGGATGTCCCTCTGGAAATGAGGAGTTCTCATTTCAACAAAAAGCCCTTCTCTCCATCTGCTCTACTTGTTCTTCTACCGCGTATCCTGCAGTATATACAGTATGTACTCTTGACATCACTTTAACACCACATCAGGAGCACATTATAAACCAAAGTAACAGTTGAAAAGTATACCATTGTACTCCCCTCAACCACCACTTTCACCTTACATACTTGTACTTACTTTTCCGTATTTCCTCATTTCTACCCCCATTATCCTCATTATTCTGTTGCCCCACTCTCACTTTGAGGCTGGCTCTAACATACCCGATTAAGTCCAGATCTTTCTGCAAAGCTGTAGCTACGTTTCTTCCCTTTAGATTGGCGCACTGACAGATTTTCAGCTCTTCAAAGTCAGCATTACGTATTCTATAGTGGATTTATGGAGACTCCCTTCTCTCATGTTAGAAGGTTGAACTACGAGACATTAAAAGTGACATATATTACAGTATGTTTGAGAGTTTTGAAGTTGTAGAGTTATTTAATAGAGCGACAAGAGCCCGATTGAAACTTCTCAAGTCTTTTTGTTACCTATATTTACCTCTTGAAGACATCTATACAAAGTGTGGTAGGACTATAAGTACAAGTATGACTTTTTAATTATATCTTGGTCAATTTGAAAGCGTTAAAATGATTGTATGGCCTAGGGGAGTGTTATTGGAAGCTCTCAAGTCTTTCTGAATTGTATATCGAAAGACCTTTGTATACCTATACTTGATAGAAAAATAGAAGGGATGTATGTATCGTAAGACTAGGAGAAGTACATTTTATAAAGACACACTTGTACTCGTAATATGATTTGTTGATAAAGGCTGTGGGAGTGACTGTGGGAGTGATAGTACAAGAAGAGCTTTTGGCACCTTATGGACTCATATACCCATCTATTTATGGCACTATTCATCTCGTGGTCATGCTTGGTATAATACGGTGGCTAGGAGTTATAGATTTTGAGTATATCTTCAAGCATCTCATAGTGGTATCTTTCTACAGTCAGACCAAAGACTCACCCTACCGGTAGTCTCCTGATAAAGCCTTCAAATTCACCCTCTCACATTGGTCCATACAACTCTACAACCTCCAGGTCCAAATACCCGCTCAATCACATGCCAAGGGGCTCTTCCTTAATCACATGCTTGTAGTAATTTCACTAGCTTGTAATACGTACTGTATAGTGGGGTTGATGTTTTTATCACATTCTGCTCTCGTCTCATCTCATCTCTTTAAACAGGCCATTATTTCTGAAATAAAATTACATCATATAAAATTACCCCATAATTAAGGGGATAATAACACCCACCAAAGTACGCCAAGTAGACATAAAAACACTCAGAAACAACATAGACCCACTAAACCACACTCCACAAACCCGATTGAGCACTTTCCAGACCCGCTACTGCCCCAGTTTACCCACTTTTCCATGGCCCCCTTTTCACCTCCTAAAACCTAAATACTCCGGCTCCTCCTCCCATCTTCATCCCAGGTCTAGTGGTGTAATGGTTATCACGTCTCGCTCACAATGTGGCTCCGCTACGAGTGCCGAGGAGGCTCAGAGTTCGATCCTCTGCTGGATCAAGTCAGTGAATCTGGTTATTTTTTACCAAACGATGAATATACATATTATTTTTTACTCTCCTTTTGCCCTACTTCTACCGGTAGCACCTGTCTCACCCTTACGTTCAACGTTCAACGTTACACAATCCAACACCTTAGTTTCATGATATCTCCCAATGACCCTAATTCCTATTCCTCTATTCGTTTTACAAGTATATCCTCCCTCTTCCCATGCACTCCTATGTACGTACAGTACATACATACTCGTTTGGGTTCTATTAATTGGCCGATATTATATGCTACGCTCGTATAATCTCGCTAATGCGGGCGTCAATGTATGAGCTATGTGGCTATGTGAGTGGTCTACCATGGTAGTGTGAGTGTGAGTGTGTTTGTGAGTGTTATGTGAATGAAATAATTCTCATGAAGTCATGGGCTTAGTCATACGACGACATGCCCTTCATGTCCTTGTTGTGTCCACCTGCTTTCCTGCTTTTCCTACTGAGTCTGCTTATAATTATAAGCTAGATAATAAAGGAATGCACAAGTTGGCTGGCCGAGGAAAAAGGTGAACCAAAAGGCGCAGTTGCCGAGGAAAGGGCCCAGAGACGAGTTGATGTGCTGCAGGTTCTCGGTGGCCATAATTAGAGGCACCTGGGACATCATTCCGAAAAAGGCTGCGCCGATAATGTTGTGTGTGGGGATTCCAACCAGCAGTTCATGAATCACGGCGGAAAAGAAGAAAACAACGACGGACGCGTTGAAACGAGACATTCCACGGGCCAGAAGAGGAACATAGACGTGGTGTCGAAAGTACTGGTTGACGGGCTTGTTCCAGAGAGTCCAGTACTGGCCAATGGACCGGGAGTTCCACCATTGCTGGTAAAAGGTTCGGTTTCCAAAACACGTGAGTTCCGCAATCAGATTGAGGCCGTTCTGGAAAAAGGCGTAGAAGCCAATGAGCCAGACCATCATCGAGACCGACGCCAGTTTCATGAGCCGCTCGGAGATGTTTGCATAATCCAACTTTGGCTGGAAAGATAGAGCCAGGCACGACTGCATGATGGGATAGGCGTACTGGAAGATGAGAAACTGGATGAGCATGCATAGAGACACGAGCTCAAAGAGGTTTCGAAACACGTGTTTGAGCCGAATCCGGTCCGTCTTGGGGTACACTGGTTGGTAGACCAGGGTGGGAGCAAACCAAAAGTAGAGCAGGTTGGACAGAGTGACATTCTGAGGGTAAGGCAGTTGAGCATAGTAAGCAGGCACAATTTCGATTTCAGCCAGAGTCTCTGTATCATCTGAAGAAGACGACGAAGAAGACTCTTTTTCCTGTTCATCTGTTCTTGCCTGTTTTTGGGCTTGGATGGCTGCTTTTCGGAGATCCGAGTTTGTGAGAGCATAGGATGCGAGTTTGAGGGATAGAATGACCGCCACAAACTCCACCACTGTTCCTGCCACGGGATTGGGCAGGTAATAGTACACCACATAAGACAGTAGAGTGATGGAAGACAGAGTGTTGAATGCATGCAACAGTCCCACAGCCATGTAATGGTGTTTGTTGGACAAAAAGAGCAGCTTGGCCGCACTCTCAATAGCATAAGCCATGAAAATATGCGCGTAGGCCACGACTATTAGTAAGCCCGTCAGCTGCCATTCCGACGGCGTGATTTTCGGGTCGAAAAACGGGTTGGAAATGCCGTACTTGAGGTAATTTTCAAACGCCAGCCGTAGATTGCCCACAATGAGAATGATCATGCCAATGTTTTTGAAACCCTTGAAACTGGGGTTCGAGCCGTCGTAGTCACGTGACAACATGGACGTGGAGCAGCAGGTGTGGACTGGTTTGATGTGTAGGAACGGAGTCTTTGAGGACGAGGTGTGTGACGATTGTCCTGACGACGGCTTTTTGACGGTCATGGTCAGACCACTGAGCGACAGGGTTGAAGACGAGTGTTTGTTGCGGGTTCTGGAGGATGCTCTGGACGACGGTTGAGACGAGTGTCGTGAGGGCGGGCCGGATTCGTAGCCGTTTTTCTGCATTTTCAGCATGTCCACTTTTCGTCGTCGGGGGGACATGGTAGAGAGGTTGACAACAAGCGGATGTGGTGAGGTGGTGTGTGGTGTTTGGTGTTTGGTGTTTTAGGTGAGGTCAATGCCTAGCTTGTGGTGGTGGTTGTAAGGTGGTGGTGGTGTAAGGTAGGGGGTGGTGTTTTAGGTAGCTAAGTCTTCTTGGTAGCTTCAGTGAGGTGTCTTGGGTGAGCTTTGCAAGGTGTAGCTTAGGTCGTTAGGTGTAGCTTAGGTCTTAGGTGTAGCTTCGTTAGGTATAGCTTAGGTCGTCCGCTTATCAAGATGCATGTATGATGACGATCGTAGGTGTGGTTGCTGGCACTAGAGGCGATGCGCAACACGGTCAAATGTCGTAGAGACGGTTGTGAAACGGGGACGAAAAACGGGGACGAAAAACGGAGAAGAGTTGGAGAGTGGATGTCTGGTGTCTTGTTCCTGTAATAGTGCTCAAGTAGACGTTGTCCTTGTCCTTGCTTGCCAAGTTTATTCTTGCGGAATGTACCAGATGTAACGTCAAGAAGGTAGAGGTGGTGAACAAGATAGAAGGTAGCAAATTGACAAGTTTATAGGTAAGCTGAAAACTACAGACAGCCTATATATAAGACAAAGACTAGAAGTAGGGCTAAACATTTGTGGCCTGTGCCCTTCAAAGAGCGTATGTTCATGCGGAACCAGCTGCTAAAGTTTGCCAGGTGGGGTGCAGCTAAGTAGAAACAAGGGTGGGAGGGGCAGTGAGAAATGTACAAGAGGAGAGATAATATGGCGGATTTGAGGGGAGAAAAACGAGCGAAATTGAGGTGGTCTAATTGAGGGAATTGTGTGCACGTGATTCTTACGAGTTTTTGTGCGTTTTTTATGCGATTTTACGTCTTCTCTGGTTGACACCATCACTGTTATGACCTATCCAGAATAGTCCTTCGCCAAGGACGCATACAATGAACAAGAAGACTACAAGACGACGATGTTATACGATCCATACCAATTACCAAAACGTCAAAACCATTGAAAAAAGCACTCACAATCTCTATACAATCGAACTCCCCTCCACCCCACCCACATCTCTATTCAGATAACGCACTTTTCGTACATTATCGTGCTGTTCCGAGCAAAATCCAAAGTCAAGAGAGAAAAATACGAGAGCTGCAGCCGAGGTAATGTATGACGATCAGCCGTAACTCTACCGAGGACACTATGGAGTGAGGTACGGAGTGAGGTAAATGGACGAGATGGATAAAAATGGGCCAATCAAATGTGCTCTATTTGTACCTGTTACTAGTGTACTGTTACATGGACGTATCTAACACGTTCAAATAGTCATTCTTCCACTAGCACCTCGTATATATACCACTCTGGTGTTTCATTCTTCATCTCTCAGCCCATGATGCATGCATTTAGAGAGGCTAAGAGTCGAGTTGGAGGGTAGTGCAGGGTGCAGAATGATAGCGACAAGAGTGTACTCGTATGTACGAGTACCTGGGTACATACCTCGTCTATTGCCATCAATTGTCATTTTGCCGTTTTCAATTGTCACTTTGGCACTTTTCCCACATTCTATTTTTTCATTTTTTTTTCGTTCCTCATCTACGATAATTTCCGGGTCGGCAACCTTCGGTCCAAGTCATCGGAGATAGCGCTAGTGAGACACTTTCGGGAAAATATCGATCCGAAAAACGCCAAACTAACAATACACGTATGTACATGCGATAGCCGTGCCAGTGTAGTGATTGTGCATGTGATAATGTCTGTCTACAATGTCGGTAACGTCTTCATAACCACCATATCTTCTCTCCTCTCCTAGCTATAGCTCATCTATACCTCTCTATAGCCTATACACACACCCTATCATCTATGTCTCAGTCAACTTCCGAGGCAAAGTAGGTCCGAAACCCCTGGTCAGCCCTTTGTCTTTTTTCGCACTACCGGATTAATTGACAGGGCCTGAAGGAGGCTTCGGAAGGGACCTGATGAAACGATCCGACGAGTGACACGAGATGAGACATAACACGATAGAATAATGTGTCTTAAGAATAAAAACGAGAAGGATTAGTCAGAAGAGTAGAAAGCAGCCTATAAGAAATACAGAGTACATTCAATCATCATTGTGTTGTATGGTAGATCGTGTCTAGGGATGATCTTCTAGTCAACACGCATAACCCTCATACCATACTACCTACTGGTATCTCCAAAGTGTGGCTTAAAGTGAAGGTCTGACTCAGTACCACCATTGAGACATGGAGAAATCGGGAACATGTGTAGGTCTCACGATAATCGCGGCAGGTGGGTTTTATTCAAATTGAAACCTCGGATCAAATTTGAGGTCAAAATCCGGTGCAAGAAGTGGGCTCTGGAGGTAGAGACACGTGCGTTATCCATGTATGAGATATGGATAAACAGTCATAATAGGGAAGGCCTTAAAAGACACGTTAAAGGTCAGTGGGCCAGCATTTTCTTGCAGGGACCACCATATGACTATTCATATGGGGTGTGTAGGTAGTGGCAGATGTCTGACTCTTGTAGTGGTCTGGAATAGGTAACCTGCCATTTACGAAAAAGACTCTTAATCTGTCCCAATCCTCATGTCACCTTATATTTGCTTTTGTGTTGTGACACAACCAAAACTTGGATTGTGTCGTAAACTTCCCCTGCCTCGCTTGACACCATTAACACCCCCCCTCCACTCCGGCCGTGTTGGAGACAGAACATGATTGCGTCCGCCGCTTTGGAAGTGGAGGGGTTGCGTGAGTGGTGTGGGGGAAGAAGGGGGAAGAAGAACGTTGAGAGTTGTATCACTTACCAGTAAGGTATGAGTATGTACTTTTGAGTCCACCTTATATCAGTGTGTAGAAGCTGAGCAAATACTGGATATAAACCTATATGAGACTGTTGGAGACATAAAGACAATGTTGGTAATAGTACATGTGGTCGACAAATGTCCACCTCGGAATGAACTGTTTCGTGGTGTGTAAGTTGTTGTTACATTAACTAAACATCATCAATCAATAAATTTCATGGTTTTCATCAGTTCTACGGTTACAGGTCATGTCCATGTCTACCCTAGCATACGCTTACCCCTACCCCAATAGAGACTTATCTCCCTTCTTTTTATCTTTCTTACTCATTCATTCATTACCTATCACCACCCCCTTAACTCATCTCAACATCTCCATCTGCATCCTTGGCTTTAGCAGCACTTCTCTTGTCCTTGACCCACGCTTCAATCTCGAGTTTCAGTTCTTCATTGGGGAGCACGTCTTCCAATTTTAGAGGAGCTCGGTTGAATGGATCTTTAGGGTCCGACAAAAGATGAGACTTGATAGTAGCCAAATCAATATTGATCTTGGAAGAGGGCAAAATGACGGGGTTGGTCATCAGAGTGTACATGAGAGGATCCAGGTACTCATCCGGAATATCGCCCAGATCCTGTTCATCTTCTTCATCCTGAGCAGCCACCTCTTCAGCCTTGTTTCGAAGAGCCACAATCTGGTCCAGGTACTCTCTAGGCATGAGATTGAAGCGGGAAATGAGTTCAATGGCTCTTGTGAAGTTTGCCGGGTCAAACGACCGCCCATCACGTGCCACGGCCTGAATGAACGCATCTTGCTTGTGCAAGTTGTAGTAAGCCTTGGACAACTTGACCAACAAGTCCTTGGGGTCAAATCCGTACTTGAGCATGTTTTTGACCTTGAGATCTCGACATCGAGGACCAACCAAAGCCTTGAGATTGTGGTTCATCATGGCAGCTAGTCGGTCGACGATTTCAGGCGAAACAAACGATCGAGGAACAGCCTGAGTGAACAAATCCAACAACTTCATGTTCTTGTTGGTTAGAGGCATCCATCCCTTGATGTTTCGTTCCGCAGTCTTGAATTTCTTGACCAGTTCTTGGGCATGAGTACTCTTCTTTTCCTCTTCAGTCATGGTCTCCATTTCCGCTTCAATCTGTCGAATTTCCGTCAAACTGCTCACTGATTCGTCCATGAGGTAGGTGACGTCATTGAGTAGCAAGGCAACAAATCTGACGAAAAAATCAATGTTATCATGGGACTCCTTTTCCAGCCGTTTCTGATAATTGACATTGTTCCAGATCGACTCAATGATCTGAGACACGTAGTATCGAATGTTGAACTTGTCGTAAAACTGCGTATGTGCTCCAGTCTGCTCAAACTCAATGTAAATGTTCATGAGCGAATGCATAAGCGACTCGAGAGCGAGTTTCTGGGAGTTGAAGGTGGACACCAGGAACCCATCATTCTGGCTGTAAATCTGCTGGGTTCCACAAAAGAGCATTTCCACAATTTTGCTCTTTTGATGGGGGTTCTTAATGACATCTGAATGACGTAGAAAGACCACTCCAAAGGTGACCAAAGCAGAAACATCCACCAGGGGAGATAACATGGCCAAAATGGTGTTATGACGACACATGACGTTCACAATTCCAACAGGTCCTTCAATCAGATACTCGGGAATGTATCCAATAGGTCCCTCATTCTCTCCAGTGTACAGAGGAAGAGAGATTTCGCCTGCCTTGGGATAGGTATGAGATGGATCCAAGACTCGAATGAGATAATGCATTTGGAAAATGGCAAATTGAAGAACTTGAACACACACATCCTGTTCGGAAATAACCGCCAGAATAGCCGCCCGCTGGGCAGCCAAAGAGCCCACCATCTTCTCCACCTTTTGAAGCTGCATGTTGACTGCTCCTCTTTGGGCCTCGGGAACATTGGCGTATTGAACACGGGAGTTTTCCAGGTAATCTCTGACTTGATCGTGGTGTTCCTTGAGACGAGAAACTTGCTGTTGAGCGCCTCCAAAGCCGTAATAGAGGTATCCAGCCGTCAAAAAGAAGACATGAGAGATGAAGTTGGGCGCCACATCTTTCTTGGCGCCATTCTTTTCGTCACTGTAGTACTCTGAAGCCTGGGTGGAGTCTGCATGGATCTTTGTCTCCTCGGAAATGTCAATAACCGCATGCTTGGTCCGACTATAGTAGTCGATATCAATCTTGTCAATCTTGGAACATGCGTTATCGACAAAGGGGTCTGCCAGTTTGAGGAGCACAAAGAAAATGTTGAGTAGAAACCCATCAGATGACGTGGTTCCTTCCTGAAGACGAGTAGCTCTTCGTCTATGGTTACATTTGAGAACCCGTCCAAAGTACTGAAGAATACAGTCACGTGCCCGGGGAGACGCTCGGACAATCTTATCGACGATTTGGAACAGTTGGTCTTGCACAATTCGAGATTCCGCTCGAACTCCGTTAGCTGCATTACCTCTAGGGTCCATCATTTGTTCGGGAGTGCCGATAGGAAAGAAAGTAAGGGCTGTGGAGCCATGGAGAGGTGAAATGGCAAAGACAGGACCTAGACCGACGGGGTTCTTTTCGATATCGGCTGGTTTCTCGTCATTGGAGCCACTTTCAACAAACCCTTCAATGTCAGGAACAGCACAAGCAAACACTTTGTTACTGAAAAGATGAGCAACAAAGTAAAGACAAGCTGTGGCTGACTGAGACGCGTCCTGGTTGGCGCTTAGAATGAGTCCATTGACGTCTTGGAGCACCTTTCCAGCCACAGAACCCATATCTCCATCGGCTTGAGCACTCGAGAAGATTTCGTCCATGAATTCCCATGAAAGCGATCCGTTTTGGGACAGTTTTAGAACCTCCGAGATCCCGTCAGCCTGCTCGTACATGTCCGGTACAGACACGTATAGGAGCCCGTATCTGACTGTCATTTGAAGGATGGTTTTGACGAGTTCTTTCTTGGCTTCCACATCAACAGCATCATTACTAGCCTTGTTGAGAACAGCCAAGTCCTTTTTGGCCCGTAGAAAGCTCTCCATGAGGTAATTGAAGACAGATTTAGAGCCTGTCAGGTGGCTAAACAACGCATCTTCAACGTTATCAGCAGTGAGTTCTACAGCCTTACCTTCAGCCTCTAGTTCTTCCTTGACAGAAGAAAGCTGAGCACATCGAGGTTTGTTTCGAACACTGATCCGCAGAATGCTTTCAATTGCATCCTGAACGTACTGAGAGTAAGGTACAGTCAGTGAAGCTGATGGGGCAGCTGCTGGAGCGGGTCTAGGAGTGGGTCTAGGAGTGGAAGTTGAAGAGGTAGAAGAGGCGACCTTAGGGACGATCTTGACCTTGGGCTTGATGGGGGGTTTAGCCGTAGGTGTAGGAGTGGCCGTAGAAGTAGGAGAGGGCTGGACGGAGGGTTTAGGCGATTCCTTGTCCGTAGAAGTAGGAGAGGGCTTGCTCTCTTTGGGGGCCTCTTTAGACACCTCCTTCTCTTCCTTCCTCTCAGCTGAGCTACCGCCGAGACGAGCGAGACGCTTGAGACGAATCTGAGTTAGTCAGGGTTCAGGTCCTTTTACCTGCTCTGGTTCATACTCACTTCTTCTGCTGACGACATGGTGATCCAGATGATACTTTGCCACACTTGATATATCAAAGTTAGGTTGGGAGGGGCTTAGTAAGCGGGTGGGGGGAGGAAGGAGCAAGGACTGAGTGAGAGGTGGTACGAGAAGTGAAGAACAACAGGAAATGAAGTAAATGAAAGGAGTTATAGAAATCGAGGTGTGTAAGTACCACAATATTGATTACATAATCAAATAGACTTAGTAGGGGTTCCAGTTCATTAGTTCTTTCTTTCACATATCCAGTTTCATCCGTTCTTCCGTCCACCATTTTTTGCCCCCATTCTATCACACCTGTACCCCTACCTTAGTTTGTACCGTACTGCACCTTTTTTCCATCAGCCCCAATGTTGTCCACTTCTTTTTCCACTCGTATCGAGGTCCCTTATTATCTCCACCAGCTTATCCGGGACCTTAACTCTATGCGAGGAGGTGGACAAGACAACAAGGTGTCAATAAGAGGTATTATCTCCGTGTAAAATTGAAATCCAAGTACACAGACCGTCTTGGTTTCTGCCATTGACCACTTTGGCGCTTTTTGTTTTTCAATTCCCCTTCTTTTCGTCGACTTTTATTGACCCCCCCAACTTCCTCTTCTACCCACCTCCCTCATTGCATACATCCACATTACATTGACCATACAGTATGATATAGTCCCTGCTGTGGATATGTGTGTTAGTACAATTATAGTATGTAGTGTTACTGAGTGAGTGTAGTGAGTACAAACAGAATATTGTCTATATAAGTAGGCGTCTTCCCCCTTTTCTTTCTTCTCAAATGTCTTCACTACTCTTACATCTGATTCAGTCGTCGTATATCCACCCAGACACGTCTCAGTCCGGCAAACTCAACATCATGTCGTGGCATGAACTTTAACCAGAGTGGAGGTGGAATCGACAGAGATGGAGACGACGAGTGGTGGTGGAAGACGAATAATGTCTCCAAAAACAACAATCTGATTATGTAAGCGGCGACAAGCAAGAATCTGTTATTTTCTTCCCTTCATTCCACTGCCCTAACCCACAGAACACCCTACACCCACCGCACTCTCAACACCCACAGAACACCCTCTTAACACGTGACAAAGAAATTGAATAGCATCAATTGATTATATAAGCGGATAATCAATCAATCAATCGATCGAGTCAGTCGACAAATCGATTCTATTGTTCAAATACCATATTTTCCGCCGTCTTCGTCTGAGCACTACGTGCTCTTCCTTAGACGTCGGTACCTGTATGTAGTGTTTACATGCAAATTCAATTTTCACTTTCATCACTGCTCGTAATGCCTCTCGACGACGCGCTCAAACGGGCTCTGGCCACGCCGCAATCGCGTCTGCTGGTGCTCAAAATCGAAACCCAGCTGCGCTCGTTTCTGGATGCGCAAAAAAACGCCGCATTGCTGCCTCCTACGGCTCCCGTGGCCCAGCAGCAACAACACAAGCCTCCGTCGTTGACTCTGGATTCCATGAACTCCTTCAACCGGCTGCTGACTCATCGAATCGCCGAGTACTACGGCCTGGATCACGTGGTCGTCGATGGACACGCCGTCAAGATTTTCTACCGAGAAAAACGGCCACAGGTCATGGCTCTAGCTGATATCGATGTATCTGGAGTGGACCCCGAAGGACCTAGGGTAGGACGAGGAGGCAATGGAGGAGGGTACCATTCCAATGCCAACAATGCCGGCGGTAACGGTGCTGTGAACGGACCTCCCGGTTCGGCGGGTTCTATTGGTGGTAATGGGTCTGCTTCGTCGTCGGTTTCGTCGTTGACTAATCACATGTCTGCGTTATCGTTGGAGCCCGATCAGGCGTTAAAGTCGGCCTTGACCACGATTAGTGCAAGGACCCATGTGCTAAAGATTGAACAGAGTATTTTGTCGTTGGTGGCAGACGACGGAACGGAGTCTGCAAAGGAGACGACTGAGACGACTGAGAAGGAAGAGGAGAATGAGGAGACGACTGAGGAGGGTTCTGAGAAGATTGTTTCTGACAAGAAAGACGAAAAAGACAACGATAAATCGACTGACGACTCTGAACCCAATGTCTGCTCCACTAACGAGAAGGGAGAGAAGGAAGAATCAGAAAAACCCTTGTCTGACGACAAGGATTCTTCTTCTTCTTCTTCTCTTCCCTCCTCGGTCACCGTCGAAGGACCTACCCCATACCATCGCCTCCTCATCTACAAACTCGTCCAGTACTACAACTTCACCTACGACGTGGACGAAAAAACCCACAAAATCACAATCTACAGACCCTCCGTCACTCCACAGCTTCCTCGACCCATGGAGGCGTTTCTGCAGCCGCCACGGGAAGGCGATTGGCCTCCCATCACTCTGAGAGACGGAGCTGTGGTCTGTGGACTGCTGAGAAAGTCGCTGATGGAACCAAAGTCGAGAATGCTCATTGTACGAGTCGAAAACGATATTCTAGCGTACTTGACAGCAGTAGTTAGTTCCAAGGTACCACCGGTGGAGGGAGTCGTCAATGAAGAAGGAGGAGAAAAAGAAGTGGTCAACAAACAACCTGTGATTCCTACAGGTCCCGCTTCTGGACCCGATAGTGCTTCTTCTTCTTCTGCTCCTCCTCTGATTCTGGCGGGTCTCAATTCCTTCAACCGACTTTTGGCCCACAATGTAGCTGTCTACTACGGCTTGGCACATACCACCACGTCTCAGGAAGTGATTGTGATTGAAGTGGAGCCTGGAAAAGAGCCTCGACGAGCCATTCCTCTCGGTTCGATCCCCATGGAAGAACTAGCTTGGGCTGGAGCAGCTGCTGCTGCTGCGGCGGCGGCGGCAAATGCAAACGCAAACGGTGGACCTTCCAACGGCCCTCCTCTTCGTCTTATGCGACGAAACTCGCCACGAAACAACTCTCCAGCCGCTGAGGAGTGGTCCAACGGCTCCCAGGCGTCTCCTGGTCCATCTTCTGGGTCTCCTGGCCCTGATCCCAGCTCTTCTACGTCGCTGGAAGAACGAGAACAGGCGTACCAAAAGGCCCGAGAACGGATTTTCAAAGACGTGGACGACGAATACGCCTCGGACGAGACCTACGAGAGCCGTGGAAGCATGAACCGACGTGGAGGAAGCGGTAGAGGCCGTGGAAGAGGCGGCAGAGGAGGAGGGTACGGAGGATACAACCGGTACACTGCTGGAGGACACGGCATGAATGGAGGACCAGCAGCAGCTCAAGCTCAAGCACAGGCACAGGCACAAGCAGCACAAGCAGCGGCACAGGCAGCGGCAGCAGCAGCAGCAGCAGCAGCGGGAGCAGGAGCCGTCAATGGAGGAATGATGCCTTGGATGATGTACCCTCCTCCACATGGAATGCCTCCCATGATGCCACATATGGCCCATCATCATCATATGCCTCCCATGATGCCAGGACACATGCCACACCATCCACAGCATATGCACGGACAGCCTATTCATGGCCAACACATGCCTCCCATGATGCCTCCACCACCAGAGTATTATGGGTACCCGGTGTATGGATACCATTCTCCAATGGCGTATAGTCCGATGCATTCGCCAGGGCCGGAGGACGGCGATGGTGTCGAGAGTGCAAGTCATGAGAAGTCGTGAGAAGCCATGAGTGCCAGTCAAGAGTGCGAAGCACGATTGACGCATGAATGGCGACGAGCGACGTACGAATGACGCACCTCGCCGCCTGAGTTAGGAACAACAGAGGGGGATGGGAGTACGACGAATAACGTACTAGGATGAAGTAACAGAGGAGGTACGATGGACGGTACTCATACCGCACACGCAATAGCGGACAATTAATAGAAGAGCCGGGAATGGAAGGCACCAACGGCGATAGAATTAGAAGAGATGTATTTGTAGTGTGGTGGTGCCTAGGATGCTGCCTGTAGTTACTGTAGTGAGCCGTCTCACACATGATGGAAGAGGAGAGAGTGCTAAGGAGAGAGTGCTAAGGAGAGAGTGCTACAGGTACTCGTGCTCGTACAAGTGCCCGTACAAGCAAGAGTACCAGTATTCGGATTGAGAGGAAGTGGGCTGAGGATACTTGTAGGGTTGTGATCTCCACTACCGGTACCGGTACTCGTAATCGTACTCGCAGTTGAAGTGGTACCAGTACAGTACACATACTTACATCCGGTCCATTGTATGATGCTCTATGAGACAACCTATCTAAACAGCCACTTGAGGAAGTTCAGAAGTTCGGAAGTTGAGAATAGAAAAGTTGAGAATCGAAAAGTTACAAGTATAATACCAGTACCGGTACCCCTTAAGTAGTCCATTTGTCTGATCATATCTCCTTCTTACCTTCTATAACTGCTCTCTATAGTGTCTTCTCACCAACATGATATAGACACACGACTACTTGTACTGTACATTGAAGTATGTACCAATACCGGGCATTGCAAGATATGTCAAAGCAGCCCTACTTGTTCAACACCTCCTTTTGAATTCGAGCTCTGTACACGAACTATGTACACACCATGTCTATATGTACCGGTATGGTTCATGGAGATCTGAGACAGGCATGTGAGAAGGTAAGATAGAGGCCGAACAATGACATGAAGGAACTGTCTAATATTTTATTAATTGTCAAGATCCATTACAACCATTTACCTACATTACCGGTACATGTTGTAGTCATCAAGGTCGATGCTGAAAGGGCTACCCATGCCATCGTACTTGTAATATATACTGTGCCCGCGGCCACGACTTACACCCCAAGCTCTGAGTAATTTGGAATATATTTGCACCATCTATGGAGATAAATTAACAGGGAAAAGCTGCTATGGACCAGAGTGTTGTGATCTAGCAGCTGGACCAAAATCCGGCGTTCTTTTCTTTAGAATATTTCGAGATAATCGGGGTTCTATTTTCACTTAAGGGCGTAAGTCGTGGCCACGGGTACAGGGGTACATACAGCAGTATCTTATTTTCATATCCATTACAGCTCAGGTAGCAGTACAGTAGACCGTGGACTATGTCTATGGTGATGAATAGATGAGGGCAATGGAGTCTACAATGTGAAGAATGGGGTTTCAAGGCTGAGTGCGTTGTCTCATGTACAGAGGAAGTAACACGACCCTCGTAGCAGTATTGTGGATGATAGCGAGCCAGTGTAGACCACATAATAAGTGGATTCGCTAATTATGGCACGGGCACAGTTATCTATAAAGTTGCACATCGACTTTATCGCCTGAGCTAGTCTGTCTTACTTGTGGCTGCATCTGTTCTAGAACATCTGTAGCGTTTTCTAGAAGGTCAGCTGGGTGAGACATGTATAAGGGCCATATCCAGGAGTATGAAACGAATCTCTGGAGCTCCAAAAACTGCCCTGGCACCATTATTGATTCTGTACTAAAGGTCCGACTCTATGGGGGAACATGGACTTGAATGGAGTCGGCTGCAATTTGGACAATTGTATGAGAAGCGGTGATTTGAGTCATAACGGTGCCTTGACTCACTTCCATGGATGGCTGTCTCATGAGCTTGTCTTGTTAAAGTATGTACATACATACCGGTAGAGTCTTTTAGTCTTACTCTGGGAGACAAGTAGAGTGAAGGATGAGAGCAGTACTGACTCAGTAGGGGGGATATTTTCACAAGTCAACATACCGGTACTCAATAAATGCCATAGTCTCCATTCCCTAATAGTCGCCTTTGTATACCTCTTCCATGTCAATTCTGAGGTCAACTAAGAGGTTCCTTCAGGACAATGGTCGTATCTTAAGTCTGAGACACCGTTGTAGCATGAGACGGTCTAGACTTGAATCCGAGTGGAGTAAAAGTAACTGGCTGTCATAGGGACATAACAAAATAGATTTACTTCAAAAGTGATTTTGAACGAACAGCAGTCACATGTACGAGTACGTGGTACAGTATATCTTCACTTCAGCTCGATGCAATGCCATACACTGTTACAGCAACACTTCCGAATTCGTCACCTCCTTCAGCATGACGTTGTAACCTTGACTTTATGATGATACAATACAACTTGGAGATTATGATTTTAATGATTTCCACTACCAGGTAGTCAAGTTTCGATCACCTGATTACGAGACTGATGCCCTGAGTTCGAGTTCGATGAGTAAGATTCATTGAAAGCCAATAACCGGCATACTAGGTATATGGTAGCTATAATGCATCTTAAGAATAAAAAAATATCCATCTATCTCGGTGGATAATGGATAGATCTGAAAAAAGTGATTTCTATCCGACTAAACTCCTTATTTCAATGCCACTCCTCCTACTCACTTTCCCTCCATCTCTTCTAGTTCTCATTCTAACGACGGCTAAAGTCTCAGACGGAAGTATCTTCTCTCAGACCTTAGTCTCTCAAACAATACAATCAATGCGGTCTTTGTTTGATCTCAGTGAATAGAGATAACAAGTGTCTCATTAACACGGGTAAAACCGTTGTAAAAACGACAAAAAAAAAAACGTAATACAACTAAACCAGCTTCTAAAAACCCACCCACCACCTCATTTCCCCAATATCTGACCATTAGGACCCTCAATATCACCCCCTCTCCTCTTCGTATAATTACCTCTTGGTTAGACTTTGGCTAGCCGTTGGTTTGCGCTAAAAAACGCGGTCGTCATGTGGCAGTTGATCGTCGAAAGGCGATACAAAACGGATTCCGGCTGTATTGGAGGGTCACCTGTGCGTCAGCCTCCGTTATTCCGAAAAAATCGCTTTCTTTGGACCAAGACCACCACTTCCACGATAGGTCATGTTACAGTACAGCTCTTTTCTACCCTTACCATAACCAGGTTACACTCCAACGTCTTTATGCAGGCTAATATAGCTGGAACTACCAGCAGTACAAGACGTCTTTTGCAGGGGTCTTAGAGTGAGAGTACAAGGGTATGATTGAGAGATCCACAGAGATGATTGAATTGAGCGGTTGAAGAAAAAGTCGGGGTTTTTTTTTTTTTTTTTTTTTTTTTTTTTTTTCCCTCTATCATGCCCTCTTCAGTCTCTACACTCCTGTCCTTTGACCTACTTTATGATGCATCCATGTCTACACTCCACTTTCTCTACACTCCACTTGTCAATAAATACCGTCTTAATACATATGGCGTGTCTATTTCTTGGTAATCTCCAGTCCGTAAGGGTACTCGGCATGAACCACGCCATCAGCATCAATGTACTTGGACTGACAGAGGTACTTGCCTCGAACCAGGAACCCGGAAGGAGCCTCCTGAGTATCAAACTTTTTGATGTAGAAGGGGTTTTCGGGGGTGTTGGGCTCAAAGTCGCCCATGACCTGCTTTCGAGTCTCCACGGGGACTCCCATTCGAGAAATGGACTGCTCGTAAACAAGACCCTTGACAGGAGCATGCACCACAAACTTGCACTCGGCGTAGTACTTTGTCTTTTCCTTCACCTTGATGGTTCCGTTCTTGAGCTCCTCCAGCACCTTGGGGTCGGTCAGATCCTTGCAGATGGGCTCGTCATCGCCCAGGTAGGTTCTGCTCTCGAGAATTTCAACGGCTTTAGCTGGGTTAGCAAAGGTCGACAAGTATACCAATCGACTCGGAATGGCGAGGGGAATCGATTGGTCAAGTCCTTGGAGTTGTAGGAGCTTTAATGGTTGAGTTATACGACATCTCTTGCGGTCTCTTTGTAGTGCAGGTAGAGCATTCTGACAGAACAGATACAGCTCGTGCAACAACAAAAAGTATATGGATCGACTCAAAATCACCAGACGAATCCACCAATCAAGTCCCCGTAGTCGTAGCTCTTCTATCAATGGAGTTATGGTCCATCTCTTGTTGTTTCCTTATTGTAGAACACTCCAATATAACACTCCGAACCACCACAACTCATATAACAACAAGAAGCATATGAATCAACTCAGAATCGTTCGCCAAACCATCTGTGTACCTCTTGTATCAGCAGAGTAATGTTCCATCTCTTTGCTCCCCTACTCACTCATTTTGTGTGTGTGTGTGTGTGTGTGTATACCGTCTACAAGGTCTTTGGTTCCCCACTATATATAATCCGATAAAGTTCTTGGACACGCACGCGCCCGTTGACAGCCCAGGGAGCCCGCTTTCTCCAGCTGGCAAGCTCCGTATGGTTCCGTTCTCCACCAAAAGAACGACCTCGGTGCGAAAGCTACTTTGTATGGCTGATGCAAGGTGTTATGCAGCTCATCTTGGCCGAGGGATTAGAGCTTAGTGGGAGTTTAACAAGAAAGCAGTTTAGACGTAGCGCTATTTACGACGGGTAGGAGGGGGGAAAAAGAATATGAAGTGGTAAGATCAGCTCTGCACGGATACAACAATCATTTGCCACCTTTATTTTCCCACTTTGCTCCCAAAATTGTGTGCTAAAACTCCCCCCAAAGACTCCCCTAACTCCCTACTCAAACTCCATTCTCCGTTAGTTTCCGTATGCGCCTGTATTATACGTTATACTCTGAGCAATGCAGATTGTAGCAACTGGACAGCGGTATTTTTCGAGGGTTAGGGGGTCGTAGTCACGTGAGCGCTTCAAGAACCTGTTTTTGCGGTCTTTTGTTTTATTCTGTTGGTCACGTGACTCATCTCATTATTACTGTTGTGTCCTGTTCTTACCTCGCTAAACACTCCTCCCCAATGCCTAGGTTCAACTGCAATTGATCCGAGCCGAAACAAAAAAGAGCTTTTTTTTTTCTTCACTTTTTTTCTTTTTTTTATTCGTCTTGCCACTTGGGTGGTTGCTTTCAGACAGATTTCACATGCATGGCGCAGAATGTGGGGTTGTGGGGTAGATTAGTCAGCGCCAGGAAGAGTTGACACAACCTGCTGGTCACGTGATTCACGAAATATATATCCTGGCATTGCTGTTTTCCAAGGTGGTTCATTTCGTCTGGATTGTTTGATTAAACTCTGAGCGTTGCCAGCCGTTTTTGCAAGAAAAATTACGACCAAGACAGGGATATAAGAGTGAATTTAAGAGGGGTAATAATAGAGATATAGGGGCTTAAGTGGTACGGTTCGAATCTTCTTGTTTAGGGGAACAAAATGCACTTGTTTAAATTCAAATCGGAGCAATATCCACCAAGTTATAGCCCTTGCTTGTTCCGATAAAGTTGCTGGAATTGCGGGGATTCACAAGGTTCCTACACGCTGTACCTTTTCGTGGGGCAGGCGGCTGTCATCGGAGTTAAGGGGAGAGAAAAGGAAGGAAGGAAGAAACGTCATTGTACAGAAGTGGTAAAGGAACGAGCAGAGGATTAGTCAGCGGGGGTAGGGTTATCTATGATTTGATTACTTGATTGGTTAGTGGTATTTAGCTACTTTAGTGCGTTACAGGTTAATACTGGTAAGACTTAAGATAAACATGACCCTATACCCTGCTATACCTTAGAAGAACGTCACTCTACCATACACTTGTGCTGAGCCAAGAAGAGACGGCACTAAAGGAGCCCACATTCCGCTTACCCTGGTCGATTTGCCCAGATTTGCCCAGAGTCTTGGTGTCTAAAGCAGGGTAACGGGTGCGCATTGAGCGACTAAGAGTGGAAGGGTAAGGATAGTGATTGGTGCAGAGGTTTAGAGCATTCTATGACAGACAAGATGGGGTGAAGAATAGAATGAAAAGTAGAGTGAAGAGAAGACCAGAACATCACACCATGAAAGACGAGACATCAGAAACACATCAATCTAGACCTCAAAGAACCAGTTAGAAGATGGAACAAGGCACGGCTGAAATCTCGCTACCGGACTAACTGGCCATTAGCTACAGTCTGGGTCACCGATAGCAGCTCATTGACCAAGAAGATTGGTTTGAAGGTGAATTCGTTAACCACGTGACTAGGAAATAACTGTAGCGGATGTTGTGAATACCAAAAACACCAAAAAATGATGTATTCGTACCAGCATTGGCATTACTTGTACAGGTGGATCTAAAAACTGTCTAAGAACAGCTTTTAGAGTGACGTTATATCGAGTAACCTCGTTCACCCAAACATAGTAACAACATAGACACACTTCGTAGAAGGAAATCAATAGGGAAAAATGTTAGAAAACAGTTGCCCTTCAATTAGACCATGCAGTGGCTCTTTCTATAGAATATTTTGAGAAAACTGGGTTCTATTTCCAGTTATTTGTACTTCTGGTACTGGGTATCGTACAGTTGTTAGAACATCGTTAGGGTGACGTATCGTAGCATCCAGTCAGTGTCTATTGTCTAACATCGAACAAGGTGCTTCTTAGTTACAACTCATCCTCACGAATACTGTCTAATTGCTAATGTTCAAAGGGCCAAAGTCTCTACTGGTTACCGGATACAAGACGTGGTAGACAAACATTGAGAGGACCTTGTCGGTGACTTATTTTGTGGTCACGTGACCTTCCTGAACTGCCTATTGTCACTGGGACTTTTTAAATCACATGACTTGACGCTACTGTAGCTGTACTTCTGACAGAAGACTGTAGAACAAGTGCATTCGATAGTAGACATCTTATGAGGCCATCTGATCTATCAGTGCTTCAAACAAGATGCCTCAAACGTCCAATGCCTCATTATTACGACACCTGTAGGCTTCCAATTGACCTCAATACCTCGCATTGCTCGTATTGGTATCAGGCCATTGTATTAATACGGGACCGATACTCTCAACAGTTACCCTGGAGTGACTAGCCTCACTGGTCTGCTTCTAAGTATGCATTGCTACATGAAGCATTGAAGGAAGGAAATGAGAGGACAGTAATTGATGGTTAGAATCTGTTTTTTGAGCGTCCCAAAACAAACCCCAACCCCACCCTTCATTCTCCCCGGTTTCTCCGGGATCTTCCGACGACAATTGCGCATTGGACACGCAGAGCGAGGTAGTTTGGAGGCAGTAGGGCGAGGGTTAGCTGTCGAGATAGGAAAAAGGGAGACTTTTGGGGACCCCAAAGCTTAATGAGCTTGTTGGGGCCCACACACTCTATCATCCCAAAGGACTGTCCACGTTTCGAATTTGAAATCAGCGTTCTTCTTTTTGAACTTCACGATCTTTCGTTTATTCAGGTGAGTGTGGAGGTCAATTGGTGGGAGAGGGGGAACAATGGCACACAGCAGACACAAACAGACACTGGCAATGACACAGAGCAATGGCATTCAGATCTAGTTCTGACACTAGCAACTGCTACTGCTCAATGACGTGATTACAGGAGCGATGTGAGGCCGGGGCATTGGGGCATTGAAGCATGGGGGGGGTGGAGTAGGATTGTCACAAACAGGGAGATGAGGGCACGCCAGTGGTGACACGGCATTGGTGTTGTTGCTGTTGCTGCTGCTGTTTGATGATCTACTTGCTCTACTCATGCTGTTCTCCTGATCCAAATCACATGCTTCATGTAATTCTTAACCGAGACATGAGGTTAAGATATTACAGTGCCATTATTACTCCGTGATTACATTGTCATTGCCATTGCCACCACCCTCATTCCCACTTGGTAACCCGCCATCATTAGCTAACACAGAATGTCTCTTACCAACAAGCTCTCCATCAAGGATCTCGATCTCAAGAACAAGCGGGTCTTCATCCGAGTCGACTTCAACGTTCCTCTGGACGGCACCACCATCACCAACAACCAGCGAATTGTTGCCGCTCTGCCCTCCATCAAGTACGCTCTGGACCAGGGCGCCAAGGCCGTGATTCTGGCCTCCCATCTCGGCCGACCCAACGGCCAGAAGGTCGAGAAGTACTCTCTCAAGCCCGTCCAGGCCGAGCTTTCCAAGCTGCTCGGCAAGCCCGTCACCTTCCTCGACGACTGTGTCGGCCCCAAGGTTGAGGAGGAGGTTGCCAACGCCAAGGACGGCGAGGTCATTCTCCTCGAGAACCTGCGATTCCACGCCGAGGAGGAGGGATCCCACAAGGACGCCGACGGCAAGAAGGTCAAGGCCGACCCCGCCAAGGTTGAGGAGTTCCGAAAGTCTCTGACTTCTCTGGCCGACGTTTACATCAACGACGCCTTTGGAACCGCCCACCGAGCCCACTCCTCCATGGTCGGCATTGAGCTGCCCGAGCGAGCCTCCGGTTTCCTGGTCTCCAAGGAGCTCGAGTTCTTCGCCAAGGCTCTCGAGAACCCCGAGCGACCCTTCCTTGCCATTCTCGGAGGTGCCAAGGTCTCCGACAAGATCCAGCTCATTGACAACCTGCTGGACAAGGTCAACGCCCTCATCATTGGTGGAGGTATGGCCTTCACCTTCAAGAAGACTCTTGAGAACGTCAAGATTGGAAACTCTCTGTTTGACGAGGAGGGCTCCAAGATTGTCGCTGGTCTCGTCGAGAAGGCCAAGAAGAACAACGTCAAGCTGGTCTTCCCCGTTGACTACGTGACCGCCGACAAGTTCTCCAAGGACGCCCAGGTTGGCCACGCCACCGACGCCGAGGGTATCCCCGACGGATGGCAGGGTCTGGACGCCGGTCCCAAGTCCATTGAGGAGTTTGAGAAGGTCATTGGCGAGTCCAAGACCATTCTCTGGAACGGACCCCCCGGTGTCTTTGAGTTTGACAACTTTGCCAACGGTACCAAGGCCGTTCTCGATGCCTGCATCAAGGCTGTTGACAACGGAGCCACCGTCATCATTGGAGGTGGAGACACTGCCACCGTTGCCAAGAAGTACGGCGCCGAGGACAAGCTCTCCCACGTTTCCACCGGAGGAGGAGCTTCTCTGGAGCTGCTCGAGGGTAAGACTCTGCCCGGTGTCGCTGCTCTTTCCGAGAAGAAGTAAGAACTTCGCATTAATGAATTGTTTGATTGAGAATGCAGCCGAAGCTGTATTCGTCGTAGTGAGCATGGGCCGCATGAGTGCTTAGTCAGCGTGTTGTGCTGTAGTTTGTATAAATATGTATTGACTATGTAGTAGGAGTTGTAGTACAGCTAGATGTTCCACCAATGCTTCTTCTTTTCGTGAAGAATCTCCTCGTACTGTTTAGTGAAATCGACAATGGACTGTTCCAGACCAATCCATTTCACAGAAGTCAGTTCCTGACGAGTAACATCATTGTTGTAGTTGAAGATGTTGTTGGTGCATTCCTTTCCAGTGCCGGGATTACCAGTGGCAATCTTGCCTCTGATATCGGGGAAGTCCTTGTTGATGATATCGAGAATATCCTGGGCAGCAAACTTGCCGTTACACAGCAACAGACGTCGTCCATCGAGACCATGGTCCATGGCCTGAACATGGGCCTTGGCCACGTCTCTGACATCGACCCACATGAATGCAAACTCGGAAGGAGGGTCTCCCGGCTTTGTGTCCAGAGCAATATTGTTGATGAGGTCGTTGGACGTGTTCAACTGCTTGGGATCCAGCTTTGTAGCATGAGGTCCAAAGACCGCAGCCGGGTTGACTGTGGTGAGAGAAAACTGCGGTTTGTTTTGCTTGAGGTAGTCCCAGGCTTCTCGTTCGGCAAACGTCTTGGAAGCCACGTAGGCGAGTTCTCCATCGTTGGATTCCGCAGCCTGGAACCAGGTGACGGGGTTCCATGTGAATTCGGTAGCGACAAAGTTGGGGTCCTTTTGTTTGAAGGGATCGAGCATGGCTGCGATCGAAGAGGTGAGCACAACCTTCTTGACGTTGAGACCGGACACCTGGGTAGCTTGAAGAACAGCCTTGGTTCCCTGTACAGCAGGTTCAAGTAGATCTTTGACCACCTCCTTGGTGTCAAAGAAGAAGGGAGAAGCCGTGTGCATCACCACGGTGATATCCGGGTGTTTTTCAAAAATGCGTTTGAGCTCATCTTCGTGACGGATATCAGTTAGAGTCTCGAAAACGAGCTGGTTGGACAGATTGGCCTCTGGAAAGGCCTCCATGAGTTTGACTGCTTTATCCAGATGACGAATAGTGCCCACGACTTTGTGTCCAGCCGCAAGCAGATCGCCAACGACATGGCCCGCAATGAATCCGGTCGCTCCAGTTACTAAGACGGTGGTCTTTGACATGATTGAGGGGGTGACAAGAGTGATGGCGTGTTAAGGTACAAGAGTGGTGAGAGAGTGTGAGAAGAGAGTGTTAGGTGTTAAGGTGGAATGTTTGAGACTTATACGCTAATGGTGCAACTGTCTTAGAACTTACGGATGAGATGCAGGAAGTGTTTGAAGCAAAAGTGAGGGTTATTCATATTAGTAATGGTGTTGGTAATGGCCGTATCAAGAAGCGTTAGTCTGGAGACGTTACTAGGCGATAATATAGTAACCTCCACCTAACTAGAACAAGGAAGTATAGGTACCGGTACTGGTATGCTTGTATTGTAAAGGAAAGGTGACTTTTAGGGGTACAAATCAATCAGGAAAAACAATAGCATTAGTTCTATTCAGTCAATTGAGTCGATACAATACGATTAACGCTTTTTCCCGGTATATTTACCTTACCAACCATCTTCTCACCAAGTCCTCTTATCACCTCATGTCAGTATTATTATTACCATGCCCATCGCGCCTAACTCTATCCACTAGGGCGGCTAACGCGGGAGTTAGATGGACGACTGCAAGGCCACGAAATGTCAATCAAAGTGGCGAAATTTACGGATCCGGAATCAATCACGTGATGTATACGTTACTGCTTACATTTGTCACGTGATATCTACGTCCTGTGGTACGTTCTTCTTGTCTCAATTGCTGTCTTACTCTTTGCTCACATCTCTTGCATGCGTTCATGTATAGGAAACGGCGCCGATGCATGAAGATAGAAGAGAGTAGAGAGTAGAACAGGTGTCACGTGAAAAAGGACTGACTTGTAATGATTCAAATACGTGGTGTTGTGAAAACGTCAGATATCATGGCAGATTATGTACGTTTTACTTTTTCTGCTTTTTTTTTTCTTCTTTTGTTCGCCTATAGATGTCAACAAAACCCTAAGTAAAGTGTCATCCATGAACTCCCCAAACTCCAACCCATCACCGTAAATATCTCCAGAACTACCAATATTTTACCACCATCACACTACCCATTCAGCTCCCTACGAGTTGGTCCACTTTCCATCTCTCTACCACCTCGGGAACCTCGTTTTTGAACCCCCAGCGGGATTTTGGGGTTAAGTAATTCCCAACCAAAAGTAACAACATGTCTACCACCTCTACATGACACCCTCTGTAGCCACCTCAACCCGTCCAATTTCAGATTAAATTAGACCATTCTGCTCCCCGTCATTGGAGCTATCGAATGGTGTCATTCATGACTTTATATTCAATCTCTCACGTCTATAACACAGCATCTCACAGACGTGCCCACCTGGATTGCTGGAAGACTTGTATCAGGACACTCAAGTCAATTAAAAATGAAGTCATTGTGTTTGTTAGTTGGACCGTGAGAGAATAAGTCTCTGTTAGTGTGCTGTATCTATAGACTGCTCATTTTCTTCTTGTTTGGTGGCTGTCAATCTACCAAGGGTCTGGTCATAAGTAGTTTCTTACAATATGACTTCATGAAGCATACACTGTGAGAGAGAAAGAGGGAGAGCTGGAGAGTTGAGTTACCGAGTTACCAGTGCTCTGGGTCTTCGGGAAGGTAAATTATAGTTCTTCTTCATTGCATTATATTGGCCTACATACTTGTAGGACAAGGGTGATGGATGGTGGAGTATGGTTAGAGGAGTATCTTCTACGGTAGCAATGCAAGATGATAAAGCCGTCGAGACAACCATCGAAGTCACATCGTGCCGCAGTGGTTGGAAGAAGCAAGAGGTTCCTCGAGAGAGCTTATGGGTACATCTTCATAATGCATGGACAGCTACAGCCACGACTGCAATGACACATGTCTCTACGGCTGATACAAGTGTCTTGAGGGAAACTGTTCACTCAAGGTATCATGGCACATTATTTACCGCCTGTTACAAGATTAAGAAGTTGATATACTTCTTCACTTGTACTTGTCTCTGATATGTTGGACTTGTAGTATATCTTCTTTACATACCAAGGTGTGCCAGTGCTGGTACCTTTAGGGTGAGGAGTTCAATGAGACACCAAGACATTCATCACAGTTGATACAGAGTTCTCAGTGAACATATTGTAGCAGAGTATGTTGTACTGGTACATCCAGTATGATAGGATGGCTGTACCAATAGACCGGTGAGAATACGATGCGCCCAGTTGGACTACAGAATATTGAGTAGTTGGCATCTATCACAGCACTCTCTTTATAGATTAAACTAAGATTGATAGATTGATACTGATGCGTCCTGTTGTTTTAGTCAACATATACTTGTACAGATATCGACTATGGAGTGTACTTATAGATGACTGTAGAGTCCTTAAAGAAATTAAGGATAGACAAATTCATACATTGCAGATGCTCTCCTTTCTCATATTCCATTGTATTTTGACGCATCACTTCAGCTTCGACCACCTTGGCTTCAGAGACGTGTTGGTGTTGAGAAGTACACTGTACAGCAAAGGTATCATGAGACGATATATCTGAATCAACTTGATCTTCAATTGTCAGTTCATCTTATTTACACAACCAGACAGATCAACAATGGACCACAGCTACCTGTAGTGTCAGCATCCTAAGGCACTCCAACAACACACTTAAAGAGTATACCGCAGGGCAATTGTCATGTACCGGTACCGATACTATAGAAGATACCGTAGAGCAAGCTTGGCTGGGGAACACAGTATCTACCTAAATATATCGCAGTCCCCTCTCAAATAAATCGCTTCGCTAATTACACCTCCAGTTCCTCTCAGCGTGTTCCATATACAAGAAACGTCCAAAACTGTGCCAGTGCTTGTACCTGTAGTGGGAACAACTTCATGTATTGCTTGTATTCATATATAAACCCCAAGGTATACAAGAAGCTTACATGTGGTCCTTAAAAATATACAGAAGGGCAAGTGTGGCGTATAAAGTGAGAACATAATGAGGTAACATAACCCATGACTGCGCAAGTATAGTAAAGCTGTTGAGTCATGGTTTCAGACGCTATGTTATCACTCTTATACCGGTACCCAGAATGTGAATATCTTGTATTCAAGCGCTACATGTGCAGGTTCTAAACATCCACAGTCCTGGTACTCGAGAGCACGAGGAACAAGTACCGGTACCGGTACCTGTATTTACCGTAGTACCTGTAGTCGTTTCAACGAGATCTTATTTGCAATCCATAGTTATTTATCTTGCTTTAATGATCCTGCTTTTGAGACATACTCTAGTACCGGGACTTGTACATACTTCTGAGAGCATTCACACTCTTAGTCTACCTGTCAGATGGCTGCATAACTGAAGAGTGTGTGTTAGTTGTTGTTCCACTGATTGTGATGAAGAAGTTGTCATGTAATTGAATACATATCTGAAGTGTAAGGACAGTACTTTGTTCTTGTTGAACTTGGGAATAGAGATATATCTTGTTTACATATCCAACCAGTGCAACCAATATCTAGTAGGAGGCCATCTGTTTAAATTGGTGGTGTTGAAGCTCATCTTTCTCGCTGGACGTAATGTTGGCAACTGTGCTGTATACAATGAACACACAGCAGTGCTTTATAAGACTGACATTGTATCGTCTCTCGAATGACACTGCAGTACCATATAACACAGTAGCACCTTCCAGGTATTTTCGCAACGTATAACCTCAGAAACCTCGCTTCGCTCAGTTTCTTGCGGTTACACGTTCCTCTCCCACGGCTCCCAATACGGCACTCCCAGCACTTCAAAAATCTTGTGTTCACTCTCTCCCTCCACCAAAAAACCGTCATTCAATTTCGACCCCTTTTCTCCTCTCATTACTCCAGCATAAAGTCCATGTTGATTCAAAGAGTACCCCTTCTTATTGGCCAATAATCTGATACTTCTGTTGAACAAGACATTGCCCGTAAAGTAAATGAAAGCTGCTCCTTTTTCTGCCCAGGGAACCAACAAAAAGTCGATTCGTCGCCATTGAGGAATATCTTTGAGTTTCGAACACCCATACCACTTTGTAGACGCTCCAGTCAGTCCACATTTCAAAAACCCTTCTTCAGTCAGTTTATGAACAAGTTTTTTCAAAAACGGCTGCAACTCCTCCAATGTGACTCCCTTTTTGGTGAAAATCATATCAATATCTCCAGAAGAAGCTGCTCCTCGTCTATAAGACCCCATAATATGAGCCTCGACATCAGGATCGATCTCATGAGCAGCCTGTTGAACAACCATAAAGTGTCTAGTGACTTCATCTCGTGGAATTCGAGCTTGAAAGTCGTCATAATGCTCTAGACCGATTCGTTGGTTCGTGGTTAGGGTAGCCTTTTCGGCGATATCGTCCAGAGTTCTGTACCCCAGTTTGTACCATTTTCGAGCAGTGGCCTTTCCCACTCCCCAGATTCCTTCAAATAGAGACGTGACTTTAACAGACGTATCGAGTTTAGTCACGTTCAACAGTTTTAGTCCATTAGTTTCAACAATCTCTTGAATCTTTGAACCGATAGAATCTCCTATTCCCGGTAATTTGACGGCCTCTTTTTTCGTGTTGATCTTCTTGGATTGCCGTTTCAACACATTGATTGCCTTCTTATAACTCTGGGCTCTCCATTGGTCATGTTTGTCTTCATAATACTGCAACAGTCGACCCAAAATCTCGATAGTCTTCCAGTTGGGATTTTGATCAACAGGATCTCGTTCCGGACCAGACATGCACAGAAAGTTGTCCACCCAATCTCCCTGCTTTTGAGGCTGGCTTTTCTTGTGTTTGTGGGGCTCTCCTGAGTCATTTTCTGCTGACTCATCTTCACTGTCTTCTTCGGCATCAGAAACAAAGGCATGAGCGTGATCTTGCATTCGTACGTCCTGGAGAGCCTCGAGCATGGACTTTCCACGGGCTTTGATTACGTCAGCAGACATATCTGAACGTAATTGGGCTTTGGACTTGGGAGAAGCGGGAGGAGTAGTGGATCTAGAAGGAGCATCGGAAGCTCTTCTTCGTTTGACAGGTTCTGATTCTGACTCAGCTGACTCAGCAGGTCGTTTAGCTCCCTCCCTCGGAACATGAACCTCTTTCCCTCCATAGCCGACAATCTTGCCAGCTTCAATACAATCTGCAAACCAGTTTTCGTAGACAACAACGGTAGATTTCGGCACAGAGTCGACTCCCAGCACTTTCATCAGCTGAGCAACCGTGACGTCATTCGAAACAATGATATGGGTCACTTTATCCGAGTATTTCGACACAACAGAGCCTCCATGACGAGTACATAGTTCCGCTCGATGTTTGTTGGTTTTGTTTTGGGGGATAAAAAGGGCTGTAATTGAGTGAAACAGGGGGAGGTTAGGGCTGGTGTGGTACTCGTTGACAGGGTGAGTAGTTTCATCATCTTCTGTTTTCAAATCTGTCCCAAATTCAGGTTTAATATCTTCCTCTTTGATGTCACCTTCTGCCTTAATAGTGCCCTCTTCAATGGGCTCAATTTTCACAGTGGACTCGAGATCCGGCTCCTGTTTGACGGTGGTACCTTCAGACTCACCCTCCACGACGGCATTTGTCTTTTTGGCCTTTCTAGGCGACTCAAAAGTGGAATTGTGGCTGGTTGTTGGAGTGACCGTTTTACTTGACGGTTCCTCTGAATTAGTTGAGTTTAGTTGAGGTTTGCGTTTTAGAGCAACTGGGGAGGGGCCATCAACAGCGGTGGTGGTGGTAGATGTCGTAGTTTCTTTGTCACGTGACGCCGTAACATCGTCAGATGTCGTTGCTGACTCAGCCTTGGAACTGTTTCTCGTAGTTCTGGGACTCATAGTTGTAGGTCTTTTTTGTAAGAGATGGGCTGATGATAAAAGATCAAGGCGTTGAGTGGAGCATGCATGTGGATGCATGTGGAGGCAAGGTGAGCCAGTAGAATGGGGAGGAGGTTGGAGGGAGGAGTAAATGGGTTTGGGGATGGAAAAGTAGATGGATTGGGGGAGTCAATGGGGTAGATGAGTTGTATGCCTGTTTTGGTCACTTTTTGAAAGAATTTGCACCAATTGAAGACATGTAGCAATGATAGATAAGGGTGAGTAGTTGTAAGTAGAGAGATGTGACTAAAAAGACAGTAAACAGGTGTTGCAGCGTTCTAGAGGGTCCAGGAGCGGATTCTATGTGTTTTTGAAGCGTCTTGGGGGCATTAATAGGTCGATTGTTTACTCATAACCTGTACCATCAGAAGTACTGCAAGTGATATCTTCTGATTTACAGAAGAATGAGAGTCTATAAGGTGGGGGATATGGTGTATAATAACTTTAAGAGAGTATTTCCAAGTTTTGGGACGTTACTGAGCGAAATTGGGGGAGTTATGGTGGCATTACCGTCTAACTTGTGAGATAGTTGAGTTTAGTTGGGAATTAGTTAGAAGAAAAACGGTGCTGGGGGTTCAAATATGGGGTTAGACATGTGGTACAAAAAATATAAAAGTATTTGTAGATCTTTACAGCCCTGGTTTTGACATCTATGCAAAAATAAAAACTGGCTGCAATACTAAATTATCGAGTTTGGAGCACTTTTCTAGATTCACCATGAGCTCAATTACTTAGCTTTTACTTCACCCATCACAGTGGACATAGAGGACATCAATAATACAGCCATGAATGGAAATAAACGGCAAAAAACTCGTTCTGATACATCATCGCACTCTCAAATTCACTCCTTAACCACTTCAAAGGGTCTTAATCTCTTCATATATGTCTTATAGAGCCCTACTTGTTCCCACCAATCAACATGCTGGGATAAAATGCCCTACAGTCTCACTTGATGAGTATTGAAGGACGGGAAAACGGGGAATCTGGCTCATAATAATTGACAGTCGTATTCGCTTCTGTAGTCACGTGACTCGTACAATTATTATTACTTCTACCCATCTTCCATACTTGTATAATATCATGTTCTTGTCCAGGTACGGCTGAACATTGCATCATAGTAGATTATATACCGGTTATACTCAACCATAGTACCCACTATACAACTATTTATAGCCCCTAAACGACCGTTGAAACGTCATGACACGTAATACCACCCCATAAACGTATTAATTCCTGTTTTCTCTTTTTTCTCTTTTTTTTTTTTTTTTTTTTTTCTCCCATTCCCAAACTTGTATACTTGTAGTCCCCCTCCCTCACTTATCATACATTTGTTCGGCAAGATTATGCGCCTAGAGGTTGATGAGTGATCGAGGAGAATGATGTAGCAACCAAAAAAAATACCACCAAAACCACCAAAGCTGACTAAGCAAGCTAAACGACCACCATGGCTAATCACCACCACCACCAATCACCACCATCACTACCTCCTTCCTTGTTCATATTCTTACTCTTTCCCCCCCTCTTAGTCCTTCCATAACCATAACTCCCCTCAACCTAATCTCCATAGTGTGCCATACAACTACCTTAACAGAACAACTATAAGCCATCCATATCGTACCCTACAACCAGTCTAAAAACACTACAAAACACGTCTGACGCCCTCCACCCCTACCCCCTACCCTCCTTCACCACCATGAGCACCCAAAATATCCCCGGATGGATGCGGAAAACAGCCTACATTTTCAACTCGTATCTCAACGAACACGACCAATGGGACTGGAAGGGAGTATCTACCGTGGACTTTTACATTCCAGTAAAGTCGAGATGGAGCTCATATTCCGACTTTGAAGACTTTTTTGCGTCAGCTGAGCCACTCTTCAACAAACAATCTCATTACAGAATCTCAGCTTTACCTGAACCTCTGGTGGCAAGTGAACCTCTATTGGCATGTTGTCATGTCATGCCTAGACCGTTTGTCAAGGCGAAAAAATGGTTTCTATACGAGCAGCCAAGAGGTGGTGGGGAAGGTCACGTGCCCAGTCACGTGACAAGACACATTGAGGCGTTGGAATCGTCGGTGGAGCATTTGACCAAGATGATGGATGTCTTGTTGAGTTTGAAGGGGGTGAATGAGGGAGATAGGTCACGTGCAGACGAGTCACGTGATGCAAACGAAGGGTCAGAGGGGTTACGTGATGCAGACGAGTCGTATGGGTCACGTGCAGACGAGTCATATGGGTCTCGCGAATACTCACGTAATATCTCCCCCCAGTCCTACCCATACACTCGCTCCCCAGCTCACATGAATACTCCCCATGAAGACGATATAATAGTCACTCAAGAAGGCCGTCACGTGACTGATCAGGTTATGAGTTCCAACGAAGTCAATGTCAATTATACGCCTCTAGAGTTTCTAGCTGCTGTTATGGCTCAGCCTCAGGTACTACCGGTAGTGCCAGTTTCTGATACAGAGTCTTCAGGGTCCGAGTGGCAGTATTTGGATGAGTAGGAGAGGTGCGGGAATTGGGGGATATAAAATTGAATAAAAATAGGACATTGACAGGGGAGGGTGGGTAGGTAGGGTGCCTGTGGTGCTGTAATGAGACGACATGATCCATTTGACAGGACTCCAGAGCTACATCTTCTGGATATACAACTGTAGCAGAAGTTTCAATCAACAACTCAGGGTCATCTCGAACATGACACAAACGACTCATAATGAACGCCACCAGAGTCTTGGCAGTGTTGGTAACCGTCTCGTCGTTTTTATCAGAGGAAGTAATCAACGACAGTTGACAAGAGGAGTTTTGAGCCGTTCAAGAAAAGTGTAGACTCCTAGACCTAGTCCTGAAACGTTAGCTGAGGAGTTTTTAGACAGAAAGTCTCCAACACTCTTGAATTCATCAGTCTGACGTTGGAGTACTCATGGGCCATATGACTCCATAACTGACCCAATTGAACGTCAGTATCAAAGTGCCTTTCAGAGTAATAAACTACTCTTCCGAAGAACTCCAATTTAGCCACCTGTTTGAAAGCCATATGGGAAGACTCATCAATAGTGAATTGACCAATGTAATCGGCAATAGGAGCCCAAAGTCGTGGGTCAATCAGATGAGTAGTCCAGGAAACAAGAGCCCACCAGTACTTGACGTTTTCGGGAGTCAAGTGGGTTTTAACGACGGAGGTAAAAGTATCCGAAATGGTGGTGTTCCGTTCACTACATCACGTGTTTCCTATGAAGGCAAGTCTCGCCTTGTTGCACGTCAGAAGCTCTATTGAAGGTGGAAAAGATGCTGGTAAGAGACAGATTTGCTGTTGCTGGCAAGGAACAGATTTGCTGCATCTCTTAGTTGTGGTACATTTCTAGCCCTTTGTATTGATTCTCTCTGGAATGAGATGTTACAGATACCGGTACTGTACAGACATGAAAGTCGACACTGAACAGAAACAAGACAAAAAAAGCGCCAAGTAGAAGCTCACGGTTTCAATTATTTGAAAGGTGAACTTCCAATGTTTCTTTTCTTCACTTTGAGCCCTTTAACATGCAATACTGTACCTACTGTACCCGTGGCCACGACTTATACCCCATAGTCAAAATGGAACCTCGATTCTCTCGAAATATTCTGTAGAAAAAACCGCTGGATTTTGGTCTAGCTGCTAGATCACAACACTCTGGTTCATAGCAGCTTTTCTCTGATAATTTATCTCCATAGACGGTGCCAATATATTGCAAATTACTCAGAGCTTAGAGTGTAAGTCGTGGCCACGGGGACAGCAGTTGCCAGTAAACTTGACAAAGACTCTATAGAGCAGCTGGCAAGTCTCAGAGTGCAATTCTGTACAAATACCGTATGTACATACTCAAGTGCTCCAGGCTCTACTTGTACCATACAAGTACAAGTACAATACAACTTCCACATATAAGTACTCGTACTCCTCCACTCAATTCCGTATAAATATATTACACCTACTTTACAAGTAGCTCTTTTAGCCAAGCTATAGCACATCACCAAGACATACCAACCAAAGGTATGACAAGTACCATCAGAGCTAGTACGTTTTCCATCAGATACCATTACCCAGATATCAGAGCTAGTAGACCAGACCGAGTGCGGAGTACCAGTTCCTTTCAAACAATACCGGCACCAAATTCCTTTTGGACAAGACCGCTTCGCAGTCTTGGTGCAGTCTTGCAGTCTTGGTCTTGGTCTGATTGCCAGTTAATCAGAGACCACCGCTCGCTTCGCACACTCCGTGTGCTCGCTCGCTGTGGTCTACTTCTGATAATAATAATTATTATAACTCTGGTTCTGGGCAAACATTTCCTCCTTGAGTCCATCCTGACCCTTTCTCGAATGAGCTTGAGGTTGCAGTTCCTGGGTAAACTGCTGGGTCATGTGATCTCGGTCGACTCCCTGGTCCATGGGAGCTTGAGGATGCACTCTCATGACGGGTTGACGGTCCATCTGCTCCTGCACTCTATGGTACTTTCTAGGACTCATTTCCGAGCCATCCGAAGCAGAAAATATCGTCTGAAGAGTGTTACCATGGGTAGCTTCGACCACCGGTCTTCTTTTGGGTCCTCTAGCCTTGAAACCGGCGTTAGCGTACTCCACCGGAAACGCGTTTCGAAATCTGTCTCTGAGATCTGTAGACCGTCTTTCAAACAGGCCCAGTTCACTATCTCGTTGGATATTAGACCACGAGGGGCCGTGTTTCATGAACCCGTTCAAAAGCCGTTCATCTTCTTCAGGAGTAAAGACTCGGCGTTCTTTTCGGTTCACTTTAACCAGATCATCATTGACGGCCATAACGTTGGTTTTTTTGCCAAATTTCCGAGACCGAGCATTGGGATACAACCGTCGGTAATCTTCGGGAAAACACGTTCGAAATCTATCTTTCAAATCGACGGCAGTTCGGTTATTGAATCGGAACCGAGGATCGGTCAAAATCTTCTTCCAATTACCAACTCCATGGACTTTACAACCTTCCATAAGGTCGGCCGTTTCTTCCTGAGACCACCGAAGACGAACTCGACGAGTAGTGGCCGCAATTCGATCGTTGGCTTCTCGATCAGAGACTCGTCGATCGCCCGGAATCAACACAGAAGTAAGAGGCACTTTATCCTCAATATAAGTGTTGATATAACTGGTATCATGTTCCTGCTGACTCTGATTATGCTGCTGACTATGCTGCTCAAGCATATCACCCACGTGACGGTCACTAGCGTTGGAAACCTCGTTCGATGAGTTGTTGTTGCCGTTTTGTGCCTCTTCCTCCTCTTTTTTCGCCTTTTCAAAATCATCCAAAATTCCAGAAGCTAGCAGAGAAGCGTCCAGCTGCACGGCTGCCGCGGCAACGGCCTCGGTATTTTGTTTTTCTTTATCTTCCTTGTCTTTATCGTCAGAATCATGACTGCCGTTATGATGCTCGCTGTACTGCTTCATGATGGCGGGGTCAATGCCCACGTGATCGCCAAAGTGAGACATTGTGGTGATGCGGGTTCGATTCGGGCTAGAGTACCTTTAGTTAATAAGGTTGTCACGTGAAACCTTAAACAAAACCAGGGAAAAGAAAAAAAGTCTTCAACGAGCGCGGAGACGACGAGAGAAGAAAAAAAAGGGCCTGCGTTAGTAAGGGTAAGGGGGGTGTCACGTGATTGTAAGCCTCGCGACGCGTCCGTGTGTTTGCTCTGTCGTTGTCCTTGTCTTGTTCTCTGTCCTTCTTGTATCGTCATCACACATACCTTGAAATGTCGTGGTAAGGGGTAGGGCGAAGGGTTTGTTTTTGGGGCCAAGCACATTTATATCATTTTGAGGAATGTCGATAGAGTTGGAGAGGGTAAGTCGTTAGTGGGTAGTGGTGAAGAGGTCAAAAGTGGATATTGAAGGGTACAAGAGGAGAATGATGGGGTTCGGGAATAAAAGAGGGTGACTGGGGTGTATTAGGGGAGTTTTTTTTGTTTTTTATTTTCCATTTCTCGTGGTTCTTTTTTTTTCCCCTCCATCTGTCTCATTCCCAAGGTGCATATTTTGAGCATGGTGTGCATGGAATCTTGTCTATAGAGAACCCAGCACCACCAGACAATCTTTATGGACTAATACAGCTGCTCTGAAAATGTCCAGAAACTCGGAAAAACAAGGCAGTATGCTGCATCGCTTCCAGCAGCAGCAGGCCAACGCCGCAGGACTGCTGGATGTCGGCAGAACCGTCAGACCAACGTATATTTCTGGAGTCGAAAGTCTTCCTCAAGCGGAAAAATGGAGGTCTCAAGTGATGAAGGAAATTTCGCGAAAAGTGACAAAAATCCAGGACCCGGCCCTGTCGGACTTCCAGCTCAGAGATCTCAACGATGAGATAAATAAGCTGATGAATGAACGTCATAGATGGGATTTACAGATCCGGAGTCTTGGAGGCCCCAATTATGCGTCTTTTGGCGGCAAAAAACGCGGGTATCAGTATTATGGACGAGCTAGGGAGCTTCCTGGCGTGTCTGAGATGCTGCAGTCGCAAAAACAGGACGATTCCAAGAAAAACAGCGACTTTTACATTCCTCCAAAAAACCTCAATATGCTGTATTTTGGGTATACTGACGATAACGTTAGTGGGTTGAAGGAGTTTGAAAAACAGAGAGAAAAGGAATTAGAGGAAATGTTGAGTGGAAAAGAAGATGAAGAACAGGCGTTTATTGTCGGAGATATCACTGTTCCTGAAGAAGGAGATCTAGAACAGAGAGTGTTGGAGGAGAGAAAGAGAAGAGTGGAAATGTTGTTGGAGTAAGGAAGGGGGATGGCATGTACATTGACTAATATTTATCGCATAATAGAGTGGACTGAACGAGGTACTGTGGAACAGCTCTACTTGTATAACTGAAGATACTTCCCAAATTCAAGCATTCCAGTCTTCTACATGAGCAAAGCGACTGTTCTTTTATATATGACTTCTCTCATCAGGTATCTCTTCAACTGTAGGATATCTGGTTGTCATAGAATGTTGGAGTGATAAAGGTGATAATCTAGGAGAGCTGTAGGAATAACAAGTATATCACGTTGGTCACGTGACCTGGGAGAGTATGTCTGCTAGGAAATAATGTCATTTTCTTCTTGTATTGTCCCTCCTGTTGAACCCTTCTATGCACTCTGCTTATAACATACCTGTACTCGAAGTATGACAATTGAGACATTATAAAAGATGAATACCGGTACAATGCACTGTTGTTGTCATCAAAAACACAATTTTTGAGCTGGTGGCTCCCTAGTATGTACTGTGGAGCACTCTCTACCAGAATACATTCTTGCAATCTACGGGTTGTATTCGTAGGTGTACTCTATACTTTGATAGATGAATTGGGCATCTAGGGTGATGGATTGTACATTGAGGGCTCAAAATCACTCGTTTTTTCATATAGTTGGTTTGTATAGTATTCTTTTTGTTTTACTTGTACAGTAGTTGATTGCCCTTGGAATAGATATAATGTGCTCCCGTACTTGTCTACTCTTACACCTCTTGAACGTTACTGTAGTGTGTTTGAAGGGGAATAGACGTGAGTGGAGTTGATGGTGAGACTTTATAAAGGTCAATATCTCTTATTCAGAACTCCTCTTGCTTCCATGTCATTTCTTTCTTCTACTAAATCAGTTCCCAAGGTCATTAGGTACCAAAGGTAAATGAAGGTCTTTAGGTCAAATAGAGAGCTTTGGAAGTTGTGGAGTTGATAATGTCGCTTTTAAACGTCTCATTTCTCACTCACTGCTCTTGAATCACTTCAATTCATCTATTGACCTCATGTTATACCATATGTGGTAAGTATAACCACACGTTGCTTTCAATGCCCAATCTTCTAGGATACTTAGACCTCATAGAGATAAAAGAAGTATATCAATATGTAGCCCCAAATCAACTGTACTATTCTACCTAGTTTTCAGCTCTTCCTATCTAACAACTTTTGGAGTTATCTTCAGAATAGTTCTTCTCTCTGTGCTTAGAAGTGTTGCATGACTATCCCCTACAAATGATTGAAAAAGAAAAGAAAAAACACACAGCAGCCCTAATTGTTAAAATCAGTCAGATACCTCATATAATGTCAGCTTCTAGTCAATGATATAATGTAGTGCTCCACCTACAAGGACATTGTACTTTCACCATGGCCACGACTTCACCCCTAAGTCAAAATGACCTCGATTATCTCGAAATATTCTGTGGAAAAGACCGCTGGATTTTCGTCTAACTGCTAGATGACTGCAATATGGTTCATATCTGATTTTTCTTGTTGAATTTTTCCTATAGATGGTGCCAATATATTACTAATTACTCAGAGCTACAAGTAGGGTGTAAGTCGTGGCTAAGGACAAGTATATTCATAGTCCGTCAAGCTTAACGAAGGATGATAAGAAACCATACATGTTGAGACTCTACAAAATTGTTGAATAAAGACTTCCAGTTCCACTATCATATCTCATCACTCATTGGTTCTTGACTTTGAAAGATCATAGCATATCCATTGACAGTATCATCATCGACTCCCATATCGCTTTACTGTTAAGAGCTCCCTGTGTCCTCCAGCTCATTGCTTCTACAACTACCATCGTACCCTTCTCACTGTCACCTACTCTCCTTCATTAGTCAATTATGCATTGTTATATAATAGTTGCAGTTTTACTCGTCATCATTTGTATGGCGCGACGCCTGGGACGACGCGGTTCCTGGCCGCCGGGGTGTGGGCGAGTCGGGCTCCTCGGGCGACTCTATCTCGGTCTCCCCCTCGGGCCCGGCTCCCCGCTGCTGCATCTCCTCCGCTCCACCCCGCTCTCCTGCCCTCTCAATCTCCTCCTCCACCTTGATCTTATCTGCTGCACTGGGCGACGACTGGTTGGTCACTGAGGGAGTCAAATTAGGACCCATATCAGAGTCGGAACCAATCGACATTTTGTTTCGCAGCCGATTGGCCTTTCGGGCCCGCATCTCCGCCAAACGGCCCTGAGACATGCTTCCAATGGAACCAGTACTTCTATGGCCCCTGGGAGATGCTCCTCCAGACCGCAGAGCCTGGAGCAGGTTCTGGGCACGAGTTCCCACGTCGTCGTCATCGTCGTCGTCGTTGCTGGGGGTCGTGACAGCCACCTCGGGAATACCTCTATCAGGAGTATGGGCAGCCTCCTCAGCATCCAGAGGAGTTCTAGGGGTAAGAATCTCCTCGGGAACATCGCCTCCAGACACATCAACAGACATGCGAGTCGATGTACGTGCCGACGATACCACGGGCTGATGCTCCTCGGCCTCCTCCTTCTTCACCACCACTTGAGGAACAGTGGCGTCTCCAACAGACGTGTCTCCAGCAACCGACGGCTCGGCAATCTCGGTGGTATCTCCATCAATGATAATGGACTTGTCGTAGTCGTCAGCATCCTCAATGAGATTCTCCTGGTACAGCTTGGACGACGCATCCTGGTTCTTGCGGGCCGCAGCTCGTCGCCGGGCAGACCGGGCGCCATGAGACGACTTTCGCAGCCGCTCCAGAAGATCGTCCATGACCAGATTCTCTCCAGACTCGGCAGCTGCTGCGGCAGCGTCCTCGGCGGCCTTCCGACTGGCCAGAGCCCGCTGTTTCCGGGCCTCGTAGATCCGGTTCTCCTCCTCCCGATGCAAGTTTTCGTCCTTAGCCTTGCGGTACTCCTTCACAAACGCCACAAACTTGCCAAAGAAGGTACCCTGGGACTGCGAGTCGCCAGGATCCTCTCCAAAGAAGCGCATAATCTGGGAAAACTCGGCCAGAGTCGTTTGCAGATGGTCCTGCAGAAAGGTGCGCTTACGTCGAGCAGAGTCCATGTGCAAATGCATGTGTGTGATGATTCGGTCCTTGGGATGCAACCGCTTGGGGTCCGACAGAGCGCCCACATCCAGCGACGTCTGAATGTTGGCAATGTTTTGCATGTAGTCTCGACAGTCGTTCTGCAGGTGCTCCACCGACAGCCGCTCAATGGCACACACGGGCGCCAGCTCGTCAATGAAGGAGTCCACCTCAGGGAACGAGTTTCGAACCAACTGCTCCACGTAATGCAAAAAGGTGATTGTGTTCTTCTCGTCCTTGGTGAAAATGAGCCGTTGCAGAGTCGCCAGCTTGAAACCAGTGGCCTGCTTGTTGGCATCATTCATGTAGTTACCCACGGACAAGATGATGAGGAAGATTCGACGGAGCATCTCCGAGTTTTTGAGCGTCTCGCACGCAGCATCCACAGACGTCAGCTTGGACACCAGGTCGCTGTACTCCTTTTCAAAGGTGCACGTCATGAGAATCGCCCGTGTTCGCTGGCGCCAGTAGTGCTGCAAGTCAAACACCGTCTGCAGGAAAATCTGGTCGTTTCGCTCCAGATCGTCCACATTCTTTTCGGGCTCAAGAACCTTGCCGTCCTCAAATCTGGTCGAGTAGGGAGTCAGCTGCCGAGTGACACTGTTGGGAATCTCCAGCACCTCGTCCTTGAGCAGAAACTCGAGCAGAACGGGGTTTCGAACTCGTCGAGAAACAGACATGAGCTCGGCAACAATCTCAGACACGGCCAGATCGTTAAAGGTGTGGAAATTGATACCAATCTGCTGCGACAGGTCCCGGGCAATCACCGACAGCTTCTCAAAGTCGCCCTCCTTGGCGCCTCGTCTGCCAATCATCTTCTTGGCCTCCTTGGCCGCAAAGATTCGCTCCACCTCGTCAAAGATACCCTTCTTGTACAGGTCAGCCTCTACATCGCCAGAAGACAGCTGCGCCCAAAAGGTGTGCTCCACGTTCTCCAGCTTCTCCCAGTGCATCTGCTTGAGCTTTCGCTTGGGCCGGCCAATGGGGGTTTCGAATCCAGAGGGCAGCTGAGGCGAGGGAGAGGGAGAGGGTGTGGCTCCTTGGATAAAGGCAGGGGCAGGCGGAGGAGGTCCACCTGTGAATCCTGGAGGCGGCGGTGGTGGCGGAGGAGGGGGAGGAGGTCCACCAGAGAATCCCGGTGGTGGCGGGGGAGGAGGAGGAGGAGGAGGAGGGCCTCCAGAAAACATGGGAGGTGGAGGAGGGGGAGGAGGAGGGGGAGGGCCACCAGTAAATTTTGCTGGCGAAGGCACAGTCTCCTCCTTCTCTTCCACCTTGACCTGAGGCTCGTCGTCGTCATCTTCAATGTCAATGACGATATCTTCAGGCTCCTGCTTGACCTTGATCTCCTTCTTAGCCTTGCGCACAGACACGCTGCCTGCGGTCTCGACCTCGTCCTCGCTGTCGCTGAATGCACTCTCCTCGGTTGTGTTGCCTCCCTTGAACTTGGCCACCAGCTCGTTGGCAAACGGCAAAGCACTGGGCCGGTCGTGGATAGAAGGCATAGTAGCAGCATCGGGGCCGTTTCCAGTACCGGTTCCAGTACCAGATCCAGTGCCAGTACCAGTGCCAGTACCGGACCCTGTACCACTACCAAATCCACCTCCTCCACTGCCTCCTCCAGATCCACCTCCAGATCCATCGCCGGCCAAATTCTTGGGCTTTCGAATCTCCACAAGAGTGGCCTGGACAGCCTGGGGACCTCCCTGCTTCTGCAGCTTCTCGCCCCGTCGATGCCGCTCAATGAGCTCAATCTCCTCGGCAGACAGCTGCACGCCAGGGTCGTTCATGGCAAGCGCAACGTCTCCAGAAGCCTCCTGAAGACGTCGCAGACGCTCAACCTGCTGCAACCGCCGCTCGTACAGATCCTGCTTGGAGACATCTGAAGCATTGAACGACAGCGCCAGCTCGCCAGAAGCCTCTTGCAGCCGTCTGAGCCGCTCCAGCTTCTCCAGCCGACGAGCATACAGATCCTCCTTGGTGGGTGCAGGCGTGGCGGCGTCGGGCTCCTCGAGATCAAACTCGTCCTCGTCAAAGTCGTAGCTCTCAAGTTCACGTGCCTGGAGCTGTAGCGCCTCCATTCGGTCCCGCAGCTCTCGCAGCCGAGGCGAGGGCTCCACCTGGTTCCGGCCAACAGACAGGGAACCGTACTCGGCCGTCTTCTGATGCACCTGCTGCTCCAGCCGCTGCAGCATTCGCTGACGGTCGATAATGCCCTGCGACTTGCCGCCCTCGGTGCTGACCATGGACGTGTCTGCAGCAGCCACCTCCCGCTCCTTGAGCATCATGTACAGCTCTCTAATCTCCAGCTCCTGCTCCTGCAGCTTGACCAACGACTGCTCCCGGGCCTCCTCCAATTCGGACCGCAGAGCATCGTTCTGGCGCCGAGAGATGCGGGCATTGTGCTCCATCTCCTCCAGCGTCTCGTGCAGCTTGCTGATGACTCCGTCCGAGCCCTGCTGCAGCTGCTCCTCCATGCGCATCTTTTCCGCCTCGGCAATCTCCACGTCTCGCAGCGCCTCCTTGGCCTCGAGAATCGCCCTGCGCGCCTGGTCGTCTGTATGTAGCTTGCCCAGCAGCGACTGCACCGAAAAGTTGACCACCGAGCGGAAGTCCACGTCGGGCATGATTCTATCCATCACCAGGTGGGTCACCACGGCGTCCACCAGCTGCAACATGCGTGCCCCGTCCTCCCTGGGGTCTTCCCTGATCAGCAACAAGTGCTGCATGATGGACACGAAATGGCCCTCGCCCTGGGTGTGTTCGACGCGGCTCCAAATCTCCCGCGCAATGGCCACGGGGTCGGTCATATCGCCGACATTGGCTGTTCGATCCAGCGCAATGAGATCTTCGAAATCCAGCGCCGCCTGCTCGTCGTACTTTTGCAGCTGCTCCGTCAGCAGATCATAGTTGAGTGCCTGCATCCGAGCTGCAATCCGCGGCAGTCCGCAGGCCTTCATCTGGGACCGCAGATGCACACGCACCCGGATATCCTGCACTCCCTGGACCAGAATGTTGATGAGAAACATGGTGGCGAGAGAGTACTCCATGAGCAGCGACTCGACAGACACGCCGCCGGACCGTAGATCGTCCGAGGCGCCCACCAGCGAGCCAAACTTGCCCCTGCCGGCCAGCGTCTGTTCCACCACGCTGAACCATGCGTCGAACCGGGACACCTCATTGAGATGCTGTTTGAGTTGCGAGAGACCCGCCAGAACCTGGTCGTGGCCTCTGGGGGCGTCCCAGTGCGCGAGGAAGGTGAGAACGTCTGTCACCAGCTTCCTGGTACTCAATCGTGGGGAGACTAATGATCTCACGATTGGAGCCACGCATTTAGAAGTTCGAACGGCATGATCGGCGCCGTCTCGCAGGTTCAGAAGAGCCTTTAGACACCGCACAATATCGTACTCTCTGTCTAGAAAGCCCTCGCTGTTGTTGGACCGGGAGTTGATCTGTTGTAGCCATGCAGCTAGAGCCACCTGGCCCTGTGCGTCAATGAACTCCCGCACCCAGTCCACGGGCTCTGTACGTAGCGACACCCACAGATTCCCCAGCTGTTTGGATGTGATGGTATTGTCGAGAATCTTGCGCACGTAAAACTCTGGCGAATGCGAGTTGTTGGATTGTGAAGGAGCAGGCATATGGGGAGTATGGTGGCTCTGGCGAAGACGGCCCTTTTGATGGTCTGCCAAATGGTCCTGCACAATGAGCGTCCACTTTTTGTCGGTGGGGTAGCTGATCATTTGTCTGCGTGCGTCTTCGGGCAGGTTCTTAAAGTCCCGCTTGTTCATGAGCTGCATGTACAGCTGGTGGATGGTAGCTTCGTCCGGCGGGTGTTCGAGGTCCATTTTGCTGAGCGATACACTCGAGTCTCTCACTGCGCTGCTATTGACGCTAGGAGGCCGAGATCCGCCACTGAGGGTTGATTCTGCCTCTGTAGACGAAGTATCGTGGCTCGACATGCTCGATTTGCGGCGATGACTGCCCGGTTTGAGCATGTTGGGCATGTGTAGCGAGCCATGGTGCTGCTGCTGGGGCAACGGCGGGATGGGCGCCGAGATGTTCTGGGGCACAAACCCCGAGCCCGAGGCGTTATCTCCGGCGGCAGGCAGATAGGGCACATGGATCGGCTTGTTTGACTTTTGGGAAATGCTGTCGTAAGCGAGCGACGAAAAGGCCGACGAGTTTGTGGGGATGGTATGCAGGTTCCCTCCGTCCGGGTCTGAATGTGAGTAGACAGATGACGTGTCTGAGCCCAGGGAGCGGACCGAGCCCTGTTTGGACAGCTTGCGCAGCCCCAGGCCGTGGGTGACCGACTGCAGTTTCCCCGCGGTGCCGGAGCGCATGGCTCCCGAGTCGGGGAGCGGCCCACTGATGTCGTGTTTCTTGGCCTCGTTTCGTTTCATCTGGGTTAGTATGGGACATGGTGCGTGGCATGGTGGCATGGTGGCATGACATTGGGGGTGTGACAATGAGATACAAGAGCGGATCCGGGCAGTGACACAGAACGAATTGTGTACTGGGTGTCTGTACTTCCATGTCTGTGTCACTTCAAATCACAGTATCAGGGAATGAACTGGTACTGGTACCTCCTCCTTAGGAGCTCCTCCTAGTACCTCCTTCTTCATGTCCTCCCTCCTTCCTTCCTGCGCAGCGCTACGCACTGCTGCTGCTGCTATACTCACCCTCCACAATCCTAGTTCCAGATCCTACCAGGGCTTGTTTGTGAGGTTGAAGGCGTTCAAACGGGTGGTAGATGGACAATGTGATCCACACGTTTCTCAATTGGGAGCCGGTGGAGTAGGGTTGTGAGGTGTGCAGTACAAGTGATGGCTGCGAAAGTTAAACTATTAGAAGGGATACGAAATGGCGCAACAGAGTTGGGACCAGGTTGACAGTACCATCTCAAACAAGAAGGAGTAAGGACACGAAAAAGTGGCCGAAAATGGTGTACCAAGTTATATAGCGATATGAAACAAGTACCGTGACCTTTATACTACCCCAAATACCACTTTTTCCGCCCCTAAACCGCTTCTTTCTTACTTTGAGTTTAGGGATCTTTTTTCCACTAGCCCACTTGAAGTTCTACAGTGAAAACACGGAGGTAGTAAAGGTCTCTCAAAGTCGACCAATTCTCACCCGAAATGGGGGGTTTTGGCGCGAATCTATTCCCTTGTCACGTGGCATCCATATCCCCCACCCAAACCCGTAATATTCCGCTCCCAAACTCTTCAAAATCACACCCCTCTCTCCTTAGCTGTACCTCACCGCATACCACCATTAACTCCGGAGACATACATAGGGGTGCATATGATCGGGGAGGTAGAACAAAAGGTCCAAGTAGGGTCTACAGGGGTTCACGTGATAAAGACGGAGAGAAGCCGTTACCGAGTGTGAGTACGAGTACCGTACCAGACCCTTCCTCGTCGTATCCATCGTATTCGTTTCTACTCATTATTATCCCTTACCCTGGTTCACCAGGTAATTTCTTTTTTGGCTGTTCCTTCTCTGCAACCTCATCTGCCAAAAGCAATAACCTCCATCCACCCCTGATACAGGAAGGAAATTGGTTGACGGATCGGGAGATTAGTAATCGGGGTGGTGGCAGGTGTGGTCATGTGACTGATGTGGTGTAGTCATGTGACCAACACATGTGATCGTGTGTTATATCACGTGACCTATCTACCCTTGTATAGTCATGTCATCGTACCTCTTGTATCGTGGGTGCTGGATCTAGATCTAATTATACACTGAGACATGAGACATGAAAAATAACCCTGGCAGAAAAACGATGAAAGATGAGAATTTTTTGGAAAAAATGGATGAAATTATGGAAGATCGGATTATGGGGGGTGGTGGGTAATTATTCAGGCTATGAAGAATGACAGGTAATTATTCAGGAAAGAGTTACGTTACTTAAGGTCAACTAAAGCTAAGTATTGAGATGAGTAAATGTAGTTGGGGAAAAATGTTTGACAAGAGATATCTCAAAATTTTGTGTGAACTGGAGAGACGAGACTTTCTACACTAGTTGAGGCGACAATTCTGCGTCGACTGGTATCAGTATTATCTTTCTAGGATGTCTGCAACCCCTGAAATGAACCCCCAGCGGACTTTTTTAGTCAACAAAGTCCAAGTAATGATCTTAACTAAAGGGGAAATGTGAGGGAAAGCTGTCAAAGGAGGGGTTAAATGTATTGTATTCTGATGCGATTAAAAGTCCGTTGGTGGTGTTAATGTGCTTCTACGTCTGGATTTGACCACTTTTTGTTCGTTTATGAGTCACTATGAAGTCATATCTGATGTTAACATGGCTTAACTAAACTGTCAAAATTGAAACGTCTTAAACATGTAATATTTGTATGACAGCATGGGGTAAAAAGTAGATAATCTGGGGCCTCTCCTTTTGGGCTACAATATGGTACCCTTTTTGTTGCTTTATCAGTTCTTTTACACTGATAATTACCCCCGGCAAGACTTTCAAGCTAAGTAATAACCTAACAAAGTCCGATATATGCTCTCAAGAAGAGTAAATCACTGTGGTACGGTGTTATTACGCTTCTTACTTGAAATATATACCTCTTGATGGATTATCTCAGCCTAATAGACCTATATTGTGTCGTAAGATGACTTCCAACTAAAGCTAAGTAACGTTATCAACGGTGATATGGCTAAACCCCTCTCAAACACAAGATATTTGTATGGTGACCAAAGTATACAAGTAGATCATTAGAATCTCCTCAAATGGGGCTACATTTTGGTAGTATTCATATAGTTTTAATGCCTTTCTGACATGGTAAATATTCCACCAGTGGACATTTCAAAGCTCCCATATTGTAACTATCTCTCAAGTGCTAAAGCTGTACAACACCACATTATATGAAGTGAGTAGAGATGATATATCATTCAGAGATGTTATATTCTCTTCTCCTTTAGTTAGTTTGACATTTGGTCGATTATATCACCTCAATATGATGTTCCTGTATGACCATGACTAAAGCCAAGTAGAGTTGAAGACGGAGCCATGATATACTCCTGCCAAACTCGATATATTTGTACTACGACAGGGGTATCAAAGTACATTTTCTGAATCGCCTCAATCGGGGCTACATTTTGACACCACTCTTATTGTTTCATATTTTCTCTAGCACTTGATATGAACCCCTGCCAGGCATTTACAAGGTCTAGTCTTTCAACTATTCCCAAGTATAAACGACATAAAGCGGAGATGTCATAGATTGAAGGAAGAGAGATGTTAGAGTACGTTACCAGTGCGTCGTGACTAGTTCTAGGGGTTACCTTACTTGAAAAAAAGTGACTTTCTTCGGCAGAAAGTTGTTCAAAAACACTTGCTGAAATATCCATTGTCTCGTTAAATGTCACAGCTATCAACCAGAAAAACAACTGGTGTCCTAGCACTGTTATTACAGCAGATAATCGCAAATCCATGAAGTAGTGCAACCCCTAGAACTAGCCACGACGTACTGGTACCGTACGGTACATATACCTTGGATAATACATATACATTGAATGATATAGAATGATATAGAGGGATTCAATGAAGCGTTGGAGGTATAGATGCATTGAATGTTGTAGATGTTGAATAATGTAGGCCTGCTCCTGTAGCTGCTCTGCCTTAAGATACATGCTGTAATATCGTGTCTATCTATCTATCTATCTATCCTACAATAGAGATATGATACATTGAATAAAGAGGTGTCAAGTCATGGAATGAAGAAATGTAATGCTGAATATATAATGTATCTCTGTCCTATAGCTGCTCGGATATCATTATACAGTGAAGATGTTATACATTGAATGATGTACAGGATGTAGACGATAAAGACGGTATAGCTGCCCCTTACCTTGGTTCAAATGGAAGATTTTAGACAGTGAATTTACATACCGGTACAGTAGAGATGTAATTTTATGAAGAGAATGCTGATTAAACAATATATGACTACTTATATAGCTGCCCCGCCTCGATTAGATACGTACAGTTGTTGAAATCCATGAAATTTATTGATTGATTGATATTTAGTTAATGTAACAACTTACACAACACACCACAGTTCGTTCCGAGGTGGACACTTGTTGACCAGATGTTTTATTACCAATATTATATTATGTCTCCAACTGTCTCATATTGGTCTACATCCAGTATTTGCTTCCTCAACTTTTCTAATAAGGTATACCAATACGGTGTACCATATCTTTACCCTGCTTGTGCCTCCCCCTTCTCCCCCCACACCACTCACACAACCCCTCCACTTCCAAAGCGGCGGACGCAATCATGTTATGTCTCCAACTCGGCCGGAGTGGAGGGGGAGTGTGAATGGTGTCACTCAAGGGTCAGGGGGCAAAAAGGTGCACAATCCAAGTTTTGGTTTGTGTCACAACACAAAGACAATTGTAAGGTGACATGAGGATTGTGACAGGTTAAGAGTCTTTTTTCGTGAATGGTAGGTTACTTATTCCAAGAGATCCAGGCTAGCAGACATCAAGATACTTCTTAGTTACAACTGATCCTTACCTCAGACCTCTGCCACTACCTTCACACCCATATGAATAGTCATATGGTGGTCCCTGCAAGAAAAGATGACTTACCGGTTCTATTTTCATTACCTATAGCTGACTTACTGAAGATACAAGTAGATGGTAAAGATGCATTGAATGATGTTGATGTTAAATAATATATGTCTGCCCTGTAGCTGCTTCTAACCTACCAGTATGTTTCACTGTTGACATGATATAGATGAACTGATATGGTCTGCAACTGCTTCGCAGTCGCATGTCTGCTCCGGTAGCTGCTCCTTGCCTTGCTTTGCAAGGCTGCGTCGCCAGCTACAGTCGTTACAGCCGTTTATACTTCCTACTATCCTTCTTTGACATTCTCGCCTGATCTCTCATTCCCTTTCCACCCTCCCAATGAGCACTATGTCTTGGAACATACGAGTACCCACACGAGTCACATTCCTTGGTAATAGTCTGTTCTCTGCTGCAAGCTCCACAGAGCATTCTGTTTGCGTGTTCGGCCACGTGCATACTGACATCGTCATGGCATTTATCACAAGGAAACACCTTTCCACAGCATGAGAAACGGAGCCATCGATGCGACTTTTTGTAATGACGACAAGTTCCTTCATTGGGCAATGGTTCTCCGATTTTGATGCCGAGATTTTCCTTTGCTCGTTTTCGGACATGCACCTTTTTCAGTCGATCTGCTGGAATCACATAATCATCAATCACTTCAAAAGTACATTGGGGAATTCGGACGGTCATTCGAATATGACAGGTTCGACAGTTGACTGTAGCTGAAAAGCCACTTTGTAGCCCCTTGAGAGGTTGAGGAAACGATTCGGAACAGTTCATACACGTAGGAATGAAGAGAGAAGGCATCATATCAAAGGGAACACATCCTTCGAGGTCCAGGTATCCAGCACAATGGTTGAAGCTGTGAATCAGGTTTTTTCTGAAAGCCACCACCAGAGTTTGGTTGCATTGAGAACACGCCACTCCTACGGCCTTTCCATCTCGTCCATAAGGCCCGGCCACAATTCCTTGAATGTCATTGGCTGTTTTGCATCGAGTACAATTGACGGTGAGGTTGAGAGTGGAGCATTCCAGGACTCCAATGTTGACCAGTTCGATTCCAGACAGTTTGATTTCTGTTCCTCTAGGTTCCAAAGTGGGTACGTCGTCTGTGTAAGAGGTGACCTTTGTATCTTCTTCATGATCAGCTTCAGTGGGCTCTTCCTCTAGAGATACCTTTGACACCTCTTCGGTCACCTTAGCTACCTCAGGGGAGTCCTTGGAGACATCGTTAGCCTCCCCCACCTCCTCCTTACCCTCAGTAGGTGCCTGCGGCACTACTTCGTCCACCTCCTTACCCTTACCCTCAGTAGATGCCTGCGGCACTACTTCGCCCTCCTCCCTATGAGTCTCCTTAACATCATCAATATCATCACAGAGCTTTGTAAATTTCGTCACAAAGTAATTCACCAACGCCGTCAAGGTCCATTTCTCGGTGGTATACTTTGCAAACCGCGCAAAGTTCTGTTCCACCACCCGTCCAATCTTTTGGGGGACTTCCAGCAGCTCTATTCGAACTTCTCGAGCTTCGGGGAAGCGTTTAGGAACAAATAAACGGGCCTTGAGAACAGGTTTATTCTGGAAGATTTCAGGAGTAGAAAACGACTGGTAGATCTCCAACCGATTCAGACTATAGTAATACCCACTATTAGTCTCTTTATGCAAAGGAAGGTCTCTGATTCGAGCTCTCAACAACTCAACCTGCTTCTTTTGCTCAGCAGCAATTTTTGGAGGAACAAAAATCTGAGCGGGAGCAGATACAGGCACTGTCTTCACTCCTGGCACAAAAACAGAGGCTGAAGGATTGAAGGCCTTGGGTTTGGGTTCAGGACTGCTCTTTTTAGGAGCATACTTGACAATCTTGATAGTCTTTGCCTTGTCCATCTTGAGAAACTCCTCCAGTCTGTTATCAAGCTGGTACATGATTCTAAGCAGAGAAGTTCGTCCCAGATTCTCTTTGGCAATGGAGTAAAAGCCCGCATCCACATTCAAAGCAAAGCCCTTCGGAATATCGCTATTTTGAACTTCAATAGACGGCATTTCTTTGGGGTAATTCTTGGGAACCGTCATTTTCACCTTGAGAAACGAAATTTCAAACGGAAAATCGGGATCCGAAGGAGCCATATCAAAGGTTAGGGTCGTGGCTCCGGGATCACGTGCAGAGTCTTCAGGAACCTGGTCAGTGACGGATTTCCATCGACGTTTGATCTGGTTGATTTCGTTCATTCGCTGGTTTTCTTTATTCGGTTTAGGACGAGCCACACGGCGGTTAGGGTCTGCCTGGGTGACTCTCTGGGAGCGAGACGGACCAGCCTGAGGATTAGTAATCTGAGGAGTACCCTGTCCAGCTTCCCCGTTATTCTGTTGTCCACCAGTCTGCCCCTCAGCTTGACCACCCTGACCCTGTCCACCCTGACCCTGGCCCTGACCCTGACCCTGACCCTGGTTCCTCCTATTCTGCTGACCTCCATTCCTATTAGGACGTCTTCTTCTCTGTCGAGATCTAGAAGATCCTGAACCACTCTGACCTGAACCACTCTGACCCGCTCCAGACTCGTTTTGAGCGCTATTAGAAGCTCTAGAAGCCTGACCGGTCGCTCCGCCTGTTTGTGTAGGTGTAACCGACTCAGAAACACTCAAAGCCATTTCGTTTTATTTTGTCGTAAAGCTGATAAGTTGAAGTGTGAAAGATCAAAGTGCACCTTCCGCTTTTATTAATCTGATGTTGCTATTTAAACTTTTATGCAAGTGTGACAAACCAAGTATTGATGACTCAGCAAAACAGAACCATCCAGAATGTGCCAGACTGAACAAATCTCATTTTTCCCATGTTGTTCCCAAAACAGCTTTGATTACTCACATATCTTTTGTCTCCGTCACTTTTAGTCTCACTTCCTAAATAGATCTGTCTCACTGCTATCTCAGACTGTAACTACAGTAAATTTCAAACCGACAAGGCTGTGAGACAATGCCCTAGAGTCCGTACCGTACAGTAGAGCCTCCTATGGTTTTTGCATCGATTAGCATGAATTCATTATTTCAAGGATATTAATTACTTATGCTGTACCTACAGCTTGATAAATACAAGTCCTAGCCAGTCACTAGAGTAGCTTTAAAAGGCAGGAATAGAAGCTGTGGCGGCAGCGGCGGGGATGGAGACGGTCTCCACCTCCTCGGCAGGAGCAAGCTGGTCTCGCTTGCCCAGGTTCATCTGCTCGACACCGCCGGCAGGAATGGCAATGATGTTGGACTCCTGGATGTCGGTCTTGGCCTTGGCCAGAGAGGCCTTTCGGTTGTCAAGATCAAACACGGCGTAGAAGGACCGCAGGAAGGTGTCGCCAAACATGGCCATCTTGCCTCGGGTGGGGCCGATACCAAAGAAGCACTGGCCCTCGGGGATCTTGGCAGAGACCCAGTCGACAACAAAGTCCTTGACGTCCATGGTGAAGTCCTTGCCGCCAAGAGTGAAGGTGAAGGTTCCGCCCTGGTTGCAGTCGCCGTAGTACAGACCCCAAGCGGAGTTGTACGACAGGTTGAACTGGTCCTTGAAGGCAAGACCGACATCGTCGGGCAGCAGGGTGGAGGGGGCGCCGGTGTCAAACATGGCGTACAGGTCCTTGGGCAGGTTGGAAACAGAGCCGTTGGGGTTGTTGATGGCAATGTTGGTCATGTGGGTGGTCAGGTAGCCTCGCATGTTGCCGACAACAACGTCGGGCATGTCAATGGTCTGCAGCTCGCCCTCGTACTTGGCAGTGTCGACACCGCCAAAGAGGAAGTTACCCTGGCCGGTCTGTCGAGAGTTGAGCCACACAGAGTAGGCAGCAACGTCGGTCAGACCAGAGTCGACAAGCCGTCGGGGGTAGTTCTTGTACTGGCCAATGTCGGTCTGCTGAGTTCCCTCGAGACCCTCGAATCCAAGACCAAGCAGACCCATAACATTGTCTCCAGAGGTAAGAGCAGAGGTGTTGGCAACACCCATGACGAGATCGTGGACAGTGGCGTTGTCAATGGTCACGGAGTCGGTTCCCCACTCTCCGGAAATCTGACCGGCCTGGTAGGCGTTCTTGAAGTCCCAGTTGAGATGCTTCCAGGTGGAAGAGTCGTTCTTGTTGAAGTGGCCGCCGTTGGCCTCGTCAATCACCCACAGATCGGAGGATCCAGTGTCGACAAGCAGAGAGTTCTTCTGGCCGGGGGTACCCAGGTAGGCGTCGACAAAGTAGTACAGAGAGAAGGCGTAGACGTCGGCCTCAAAGTACTTGTCGCCGGAGGCGGTGGGGGTAGCGGCAGAAGAGGTCACGGTGGACGATGCGGAAGAAGAGGCGCCGGAAGAGGCGGCGGAGGAAGAGGCAGACTCGGAAGAGACGGTTCGGGAGGAGCCGGGGGAGGCGGAGGTGGAAGAGGGAGAGGCAGAGCCGGTGGTGATGGCGGAGGTGGAGTTGCCAAAACCAGTGGAGATGGCACCAGAGCCAGAAACAGTGGCAGAGCCGGTGGCAGAGCCAGAGCCAATGGGGGAGGCGGAGCCGGTGCCGGTAGACACCTCGCCGCCGTCCTCGGAGGACTGGCCGCCAGTGTTTCCACCGTTGTTGCCGCCGTTGTTACCGCCGTTGTTGCCTCCATCGGTGGGCTCGGGGCCAGCAGTGCCGGTCTTGGTGCAGGTGGACACCTCGGTGCCGCAGACAATCTTGTACTCGGTGTGCAGCCGGGTCAGGGTCACGGTCTCGACCTCAATCTGGTCTCGCTTCTCGTTGTCGCCGCCGCCGAGCTTGTCGCCGACGAGGCCGTTGAAAATCTGCGAGAAAATGTCGTTGTGGGGCACGGCGCCGGAGGCGGCCTTCTCCAGAACGTCAGAGACAACGCCCAGAATACCACCAACGGTGTGGTCAGACTCGGGGACCTTGAGGTAGTCGGCCTTGTAGTCGTTTCGGTAGGCGTATCGCTCCTGGTCCAGCAGGCCGGGCGAGGGGATATGGATAGTCGGGGGAGCATCCTTGGCCCACAGAGACTGGTCCTCGGCGGTGTTGGGGTCGGTATCTTTTTCGCCGCCGAGAATGTCGTCGATGATGTTGAGAATCTCGCCTCGCTTGGTCAGCGCATTGTTGTTTTCGTCAACAACGGCAAAGGGCGAAAAGCCGCCGGCGTGGATGGGGGCTCCGTTGGCGCCGCCGTTCCAGTTGTCCCGCTTGGCCAGCTCCTCCTCCTCCTCGAGGTGTCGCTTGAGCTTGAAGAGCTGGCGCTTGTGGTGCTCGTTCTGCACCTTTTTGTAGTAGTTGGTGTAGGCCTCGAGGTTGACGGGCTGCTGGGCCACCACCACCTTTCGGTTGGACGACATGAGCACGGGCTTGGCGGCAGCTCGTTTGTTGTGCTGGTCGGGCCGGTTGTGGATGTACTGTTCCGAGGGCGGCGCAAAGCCCTGGACCACCGACGCAATGGCGGTCAGAGTGACGAGAGACGAAAAGTGCATTGTGTATTAGTGACTTTAGTTATGTGGTGACTAGTCTGTCTGTGTCGGTTGGGTAACTTGTCGGTCTGTGTCTGTGTCTTGACTTCTGTGCCGCTGTGTCGTATCTGTTAAACGAATGTATGTCTACTCCCGGAGAAGGAACGAATGTAAGGGGTGGAGGACACTGACGAGAAGAAAGTAGCCTTGGGGTTGGGGACGGGAGTCTGTATAAAAGAGAGCGGAGAAAGAGAGCTCGTCTGGCAATACGGTTTGGGACCATGTTGAACCAAACAAGCTTGGGAGCCTCCGGCTGCGTTTGCTATGCATCAGGGGAAGACAAAGGTAGAAAGACTAGGGTCTCACGCGTCCGTTGTTTCACTGTGGAATGAGGGTGAGGCGGGACCGAATGGGTGGATTTGACGACAGACTTCCTTCCTCCACTTTATTGAAATACCTGCAAAATTGTTTTGATTTTTTCGACCATTTTTCCTTCCACTTTTTTCCCTCGACCCCACCACCATCGCTAAAGCACCCCTGCTCATGTCTCTTGTCTGGGAATCTTGGTATGCAAACCTCCAATAAAATTAGACTCTTTGGGACCCAAACACTCCGCTCTTGTTTGCCCAAAACCTAGACGTGTTGCCTATTTGCACTGGAGCTGTGAAATGAGGTGGTGGATAAATCAAATAAAAAAAACTTGTACCTCGTGCCTACGGTGTTGCAGCCGCCCCTCATCCAATCCGCTAGCTCTTGCTCTTCGACTCCCGCCCTAGCTAACGCACACTAGCGTGCACTACCGCTTGCACGTTGACTTCTGCGGGGTCAACAACATGGACAACATAGAATTTGACAGAGACAGGGAGTGTGTGGAAGAGAGTGGGAAGAGAGTGGGAAGAGAGTGGGAAATATGAGAAGTGGTAGAAGTTGCCCAAAAAAAGGTCAAAAAGAAGGAGAAAAGTCGGAATCAAACAGGAACTGCCATCACACCATCTTCCACCTCTTTGCACGGCTACAGCACCAGTTTAGTCCCGTGCTATATTGGCGTTATAAAGCCGTGCCAGAAAGAAGAGAGAAAAAAAAATGGAAAAATAAAATATCTTCTCAAAACACTGTATAACTGAATAGCACCGTGTACACGCCGTCGCACTGGTTCCTGACTTAGTAATCAAATTATTTTTAATTTTTAATTTTTCCATTTTAATTTTTCCATTTTCCATTTTCCATTTTCCATTTTTCTTATCCCCTCACGTCGGAGGCTTAAGCATGTCGATCATTGGAGTATAAGAGAGGGAGGGGGCCACTTAACTTGGCTAATAATGCTGCTAGAAGAATAAGAGCTACACCAAAATACTCCCCTTGACGAGCTGATCAAAATGCATCAACTTCTATCTCTCTACCACCATTATTACACCCTTATTTATTTCTCCCCACCAAACCCAATTGCATTAGAATATGCGCTGAGTTATTTTCATATTTCGTAACCGAATCTCCGCATCTTGGCGTGGTAAAGTCGGTAAGAGTGGATAAGTGGTATATTGGTGATAAGCTGGTGGTACCAGACAGTATGACTAATGTCATTTCACAAGTACTTTGGCGCTTTTATTTTCTTAGTAATCGTTTTTTAATTCGTTGTATTTTTCCCCTTCTTTTCTCCTCCACCTTACACCGCCCCTATCCTTCCTCTCTGTCGAGATAATACTTTTACAAGCGAACTGTAGCAGCCGGATGGTGCGTTATGTGCTGTACCGATACCGTATAGTGCAGGGTACGTAAGCGAATATTGACCTGTACATCTGACTAATCGTACACAAGCACGTATATATATCTTGATATTCTTCATATTCGCACTTTTATCTTGTTCATCTCCATACCGTGTTGTCCTGTCTCACCCATGAGGGGAAGCCTTGCAAGGCTATACGATAACAGGTGAAGTTAATGTGAGGTAAGTGTCAACAATGTCCCAAGTATAATGTCAAGTAAAAGACTAAGTAAATGGCAACTAAAACAGTGTCTAAAATACACCAAAATTAGTCACCAGAATTGCACCAAAAAAACGACTAAAGCACTTTTAAAACCACTACCAGCTCCACCAAAGCATTAGTGAAACGATAGTAGTTTTGATTCTACACTAACACTCTTTCCATCTATTTATAGCATGTTTACTTCTGACGTCACATTGAACAACCTTCTCCTTCCCTCTTCCGGGTAACACTCCACATCTCAACGGCATAATCGTGTTTCATCTTGGTCTCAAGATGATCAGCGAGGGATAAATAAATACAAAGTGTAGATCACGTGGTAACAAGGAGCAAAGAGTAAATCACGTGATACGCCTAGCACTATATACATCACGTGATTTGCTCTTATACCTGTTCCATCACCTGTTCTTCTATCGTACCACTTTAGTTGCTCCCATGCTCCCATGCTCCATGCTCCATGCTCCATGCTCCCATTCCAACATGTCTCTGTTGAGAATGCATCGAAAAAGAGGCTGTACGAATCTGGATATTATTTGAAGCAAGAAGGAGGAAGAAGGAGGACTGTTTGAAAAGATACAGCCACTGCTAAAAGAATACGGTTATTATGTTGAAAGAGAGACACAACGTGTTTTCGAAAGAAAAATAAATTTGAAAAAAACTTATGTCTGGAAAAACGTGTTTTCGTGTTTCCTTCCTTTTCCTACTTCCTGCTTCCTGCCGTCTTACTTCCTCCTTCCCTCTTGGTCGCAGTCTCACCTTGTTTATCTTTTTCGTTACTGTAGGGCTGTCGCCATGCATGGAGTAGAGAAGGTCCACGTGCGTAAAACGCGTACACAAACAGACGCGTAAGACGTGCATGACAGAGAGAATACGGAAATGATGGTTTTGGTTTTTCGAGGGTTTTTGACGTTTTTTTGGGTCATTATATTTGGGCCCTTTTTTACTACTTTTAGGGAGTATCCTTAGTTCTCCTCAATGAAGGTTGGAAAAGGGACTAAAAAGAAACTGGAGTATGGGGTTTGTAGGGTTAGGGTACAAGTAGCTGGTGATATCGTGTGATTTGAGAACGAAGTCATTGCGAGATGTTTCTTGCATACTTGTAGGGTATATATACCTGTATCGGTACCGGTATTTGTACATACCATGTTACGAGTACTTGGTGTGAGATCTACAGTATAGTGACTGAGATAGTTTAGATACTGTACACCAAGCTCTGAATAATCTGGATATATTGGTACCGTCTATAGAGATAAATTACCAGGGAAAAGCTGATATGAACCAGGGTGCTGTGATCTAGCAACTAGAACAAAATCCAGCGTTCTTTTCCACACAATATTTCGAGATAATCGGGGTTCTATTTTCACTTGGGGTTGTCTTGGACAGTATAACGTCTTGTACTTCTATTACTATACAACAGAGTGATAGAGGTACGTGTAATGCCTGTTATAATGCCACCATGGACCGGTACATACTGGTTTTAGTCTGTTATTGGATGGTATCTTCATTCAGCTACCTGGTAGTACTTCTTAGTTCTTGTTATGGTACCTATTACAACTGTTCAAGTGATGTTACTGCTTCCTATGACTTGTCAGGAGATCTATCAATGCCTTAAACGTTCAGAAGTGGATTGTCTCTTGGAACTGGTCAAGGGGATATGCCACTGTCTTTATCTTGGTCAGTTCATAGAGCAGTTCACATCACAAGCAGTCCACCAGTTCTTGTCCATTCTCCACCATCAAAGGGTTAACCCCCTCGTCCACCATCAAACAGTTGTCAAACTCCTGTTGCTCTCATTGGGTCCGCTTATGACCTACGGCCACCGCTTCCGTTACTAACAGGGGCCCTCCACCATCTCCATCTCCCCGTCAATGTTGTACACGGCCATTGAGGAGAATTGACCATTCAGATTCCGTGGTTCAACCTCAAAAACAAACCGGTAACATTTTGTGAATATGAAGTGATGGAAGAATAAGTACACGGATACTGGTACTGGCACGGTGAGCACTTCTATGCTGTCCTTTGACTTGTACGTTCTAGTGCAAGCCCTCATATCAGTCTCCTCTACTTCCTTAAGATGGACTGCAAGTAGAAGTTGTCACCATAGAACTTCAAAGACATCTAACTGACAATAATGCTGGAGAACTTGATGTCTTGTGCTTATTGGATCCAATCATCTTTGAGTTGAACTCTTAGACTTGTCATACAACTGAACAGTCAAGTCATGCTAATAGGACAGACTGTAATGTCGGGCACGCTGTAACACCCAGAGTGGAAGTTGAACCCGAACAATCTGCAGGAAAGACCGCTGTATTTTGGTTTAGCAGAAATATAACCCCAATCTGGTTCCTACATCTCCTTTCTATTCAATTATGTTGATACAGTTCAGAGATTAGGTACTGTACAAGTAGTACACCGTGGCCACCAAGACAGTAAGACGTTACAGTATCAAGCAGAGGTGGAGTATTGGTGGAGGGGCGTTGTAGACAGCGTTAGAAGATATTGTACACAAGTACATACAGTAACGGTATTTCAGTGTCCTTAGTTCTTTATATGGACCTGTCTTTGGTTGGAGAGTATGGACTGATAGAGATGATATGGAACAACAATGACCACTTAAATATGTTAGGAGACTTCAAAAGCTGGCTTCAATCAGATCAAATAAACCATACACACTCAATTCACCGCTCCTACTGTACTTGTACATCGTGTTTGGCCTCTCACAGCTATGAAGAGAAAGCTGTCTACAGGTACAGTACTGAATAATACTGGACTGTTAAAAGTACTTGAACAGTTGATATATAAAAGTACATCAAGTACATTGCAAGTCTATCAATTGAGCTGCTCTTTATTACTCTTACTGGTACTTGTATAACCAAACATTCTACTTACGGTATCTATATCTGGGCTTGAATGGAATAATACCAGGTCGTGAGTACACTGAAAAGGGGTATAAGAGCAAAAATTGGATCATTGGAATGCCCAAAGCGTAAACTCCAATTTGGTATACTTTTCAACCTTTCATCTTTTCAGTAATGTCGAGTTTTAACTGCCAACATATTGTCATCTTCGCCTATAACTAGGTAATACCAACATTGTGGAATAATGAAGCGTTCTGGAAGTGATAAAAAGACCAGGTATTGATATTCCACCCTCTAGGTACGGACTGGTACAGTTATCATAGCTGTATCTCTGTTGGAACAGTGTTTTCAGAAAAACTTGTGGTCATTCCCCTCGTGCACTTAGGTCAACTAAAGTCTAAGTATTTGGGGAGAGATGGTGGCTAGAAGTACCCATATTTCAGACGATTTAGCCAACCAAAAGAAATTTTCAAATGCTCATTCTTACCTCCACACCTCCAGCTCCATTTTGGTCCACTTTTCATTTCTCTAGCACCTCTGGAACATCTATTTTGAACCCCCAGCGGACTTTTTTGCCAACTAAACCTCAACTAAACATGAAGATTCCAGCAAAATTGCCTAATACAGTGTAAAAAAGGGTCTACGTCTTTCTTCTTAACTCACGTGTATGACCCCCCTCCTTTTTTGAACCCCTTCATTCCTTCAAAGTGCTCAACTGCCCCTACATTCACTTTTGCCAATATCGCGGAACTACACGCTCAGTTTGGAATTACAGGGCTTTAAGACATGCAATAAAGTGTCAGAAGAAGGCCATTGAGGCGGTGGAGGTGATAAGAAGGGGCTGAGGGGGCATTTGCTTCACTGTTTTAACCAATTGAGGCTTCAATGGTGTATTTATTGCTCATCTTTATTGTCTCAGAGAAGCGTATAGAAATATTCGAGTTATCCCTCATATTTGTATGACAACATGTAAATTAATCTATACCATTCGACTCAGAATGAAAATCTCAATCGAATGATATAACTATTGCTATACTTTGCCATACAATTTTCTTGACTACCATCCCCCCTACATCTGTTCATACACGTAACAGAGGGAGGGTATAACTCGAATATTTGAATGGCAACATGCAAGTTTTTTACATCAATCTACTCAGGAAGAGCTGCTTAATATATCTGTGTACCCACCCCCTTATGTTGCCACACAATATCTTCCAGTAAACACTGTTCTATTGCTGTCTCAATTGAGCCTAGACATGTAACTGAGAAGAATGGATAAGTGACATTTTTGTGTGGTGACATTGACGTATATTTATATTAGTCGACTCATAAAACGCAGCGAAATCGAACTGTATACTTTTATTGATACATTGCCTCACAATATCTCTTAGTACAAGTTTCATCATCTACAAGTCTCACTTGGGTCACACTTAGAATAGAAGCAGTGTTAACTCGAATATTTCTGTGACAACGTATAGATATTTATATACCAGTCGACTCAGTAGAGCATGCTGACTCGAATGGTGTACTTATTACTACTTGTTATCTTACAATATTTACCATTAATGTCCATAGTATACCTTTCTCAGACGCGCACGAGAAGCACTCATATCTCGAAATGTTCTATGACAACCTATAGACTTATCTATACCATTCAACTCAGAATGACGCTCTAATTCCTATAGTACATTCATATCTAGCCCTCATAATACAATATTTACCAGTTAAGTTTCTTGTACTTGCCCCAGAAGGGTCACGGAAAAACCTCTCCAACTCGAGTTTTCCTGTGACAACCTATAGATATTACTGTATCATTCGACTCATAACGTTGCGCTGATTCTAATGATATACTTATCTCAGCTCCTCACCATACAATCTCTTTTGACAATGTTCATAGTCTACCTGTCTCTGACGCACCACGGGAAACAGCTATATCTCAAAAATATGTGTGACACCGTATATATTTAAGAGTATCAAACGACTCATAAAGACGCGTTAATTCCAACTATACAATAATATCTAGCCTTCATCATACAATATTTAGCCGTTATGTCTACCCTTGGTCGTCTCAGAGGTATCGCTGTGGAGCAGCTATAACTCGAGTTGTTGTGTGACACTATATAGATATTTTTATATCATTCGACTCACAAAGACACGCTGAATCCATTGGTACACTTTTTACTATAACTCGCCATACAACGTTTTGCAGTTATGTCTCTTTTACTTGTCTCAGCCGCACCACAGAGGAACATCTATGACTTGAGAATTTCTGTGACAACCTATAGATATTCTTATATCATTCAACTCGTAAAAGCGAGCTGAATCGATTGATACACTTATATCATCCTCTCACTACACAATAACTTGCAGTTAAGTCCACCCTAACTTTTCTCAAGCGGGCTACGGTGAAACATCTTTAACTCGAGTTTTTGAGTGACAACATATAGATATTCTGATATCATTCGACTCACAAAACCGAGCTGAATCCAATGGTACACTTATATCTAGCCATTGTCATACAATATTTTGCTGTTATGTTTCTTATACTTGTTCAAGTCGTGTCACGAAGAAGATTCTTATAACTCAAGTATTCCTGTGACAACCTATAGAGATTCTAGTACCATTCGACTCGCAAAGGCGAGCTGAATCCATTGGTATACTAATTTTTACATCTCATCATACAACTTCCGCCAATAATACCCACACCAATCGTCTACACCATACAAGCACCGTAATAATACGCATTGAGCAGGGTCAGAATATTTGACAAGGTGATAATCGTGTTCGCAGCTGCTTACTAAGTCAATTGACCGAAAAACTCGTCTCAATTCTTCACTTTTTGGCCGTTCTACTGAACTTCCACATTCTTCTCTCTATGATGTCATTTCCGTGGATTTGACTTAGAGTGGCTGTGCATATCAGTGGCAGTGGGTACGATCTATACAGCACTCTTGAGGTCCACTTTAGACACTCATACAGCAATAATATGAGCAAATTAATAAGCCAAAAATAATTGATATGGACCCTGACCCTGTTATGAGTCATCCGCAAGTTTTTTGGCCACTCAATTGACTCATTTGGAGGTCTACAAGTACAGTATATATGTTTCGTCCACCTCCACTGTAGATTGCTGTTAGATTAACTCAGCCACTGTTTACGCGTGGAAGGATGATGGTTGTATAGAGGTAAGGGTCCAAAGTGGGTGGAAATATTGTATAATTTTTTTAAAAAAAACGGTGGAAAAATATTGCAGCTGCTCCAATTACCCCTCTGACATTTTTCTCCTCTTTATTGCACTTTTTTTAGTCGTTAAAAGTGCTGTTCTTCTCACATTAGTGCTGCTCCTCTCCACTCTCGGTCAAACTAATTTAGAACGTTTCAGGATAAGCCTCTTTTTCTTCTGAGACAGCCTATCAGTGCGTTTGGATGGTGCACATTAAGACAGAAAAAATATGGAAATATTATTTAAAAATATTATTTAAAAACGCCCAAAACAGTAATCAACGTGTTACCCTACTTCTACTATACCACAGTCACTCTCAATCACTACAAGACCTCCTTTTACCACACAATAACCACCACTTCTTCCTTACTGTAGCTTTAACTTTTTGGCATCGCCCCTTTACTTTATTTAGGCCGATTTTACTGAGCATTGAGTGTCTTCAGTTGGCCCAATTTGGCTCAAAACGGGCCACAAACAGGTTTAAGTTGGTCACGTGACCTCAGAAACCCATATCCATGTCTTTGTCCCTTCTCAATCAATCTCTCCACCCCCCTCCTCTGACAGTCCGGGTAACCCTTACCGCATTAAGTTGCAGGACAATAAGCATTGTTGCTTGCGTCGACAAGTTCTTCTTTACAACACCAGAACTTCCCCAGTTTTGAACCAATCTCGCTAATTCTTCCTCTGTCATGTCCACCTGGCTCCAAGATATCCGCGACGACGTGAATCTCGCCCAATTGTCGCTTGTGGGCACCCACAACTCGGGCTGTTACCATATGGCTCTTCCCTCGGTCCAGTGCCAGGGAGCGTCCATTACCGACCAATTGAACAATGGAGTTCGGTTTCTGGACATTCGAGCCGGTCGGCCCTCGCTCGGAGGACTCGGAGGACTGCTTGGATCGTCTAACCCGGACGATTTGCAGGTTATCCACGGCTCTTTCCCGGCCCGGATCCCCACGGCCTTTCCTCTCGAAGAAGCGCTAGGAGAAGTGTACTCCTGGATCGAATCTCATCCTTCTGAGACGGTCATTTTGTCACTCAAGGGCGAGGGTCAGACCTGGGAAAAGGACGACTTTGCTGAGCTTGTTTGGGCCAAATACCTGGAAAAAGACCAGGGACGATACTACCTTGGAGGCGCCATTCCTCGGCTCGGAGAAGTGCGTGGAAAGGTGGTTTTGTTCCGCCGATTTGCCATTGGAGGCCAGGAGCTGCTCAACCGGTCCCATGGAATGGGAATCGACGCTCATTGGTGGGATTACAACACTACTGACGATGATCGAGGCACTTTTGCCGTCCAGGATTTCTCCGAAATTAAAGAGCCGGCCGACGTTGATAAAAAAATGGGATACGTGGAAAACATGATGAAACGATCGGAGCAGTATAACGCCACTGCCGACGCCCAACCCAAGCTGTTTTTGAACTATACTTCGGGTTCAAACTTCTGGAACCCGGCCTGTTGGCCTGCGGCTGTAGCCAAGGGGTTCACTGATAAACTGTCTACGGTTGTGGGTAAGGGTTCGGGAATTACTATTGTCGATTACGCCGAGACTGACGACTGGAAGTTTGTCAAGTCGGTGAATGGTTCTAATCTCGACTTTAGAAAGTAGGGACCCGTTAGGGTACCGAAAGAGTCCCGTAGGGGCTCTTTAGGGTCCGTTGGGGTAAGGGTCCCGTAGGGGCCCTTTCAGTCCGTTAGGGTCTGTTAGGTCCGTTGGGGCCTGCTAGGGTCCAGGGCCCGTTAGGGTCTAATTAGGGAAGGACGTTTTTATAGTTAACAGTGTATGAGTAAGAAGAAGTCAACTGTAAGAGACAGGGTGGTGAGTTTAGAAGGGTGGAAGGTGGTTGGTTACATTTTTGCGGTTGTAGAATGGTTATGGAGGTTTTGGAATTTTTTTTTTTTTTTTTTCTTTGATTCCTCTGAGAACAACAACTGAGCATCAAAAGAATAATTACGACGTCAATGATGTTACAGAGAGAGAGGTGGTAAGCAATGCTAGAGCTCTGAAGTCGTCCATGCTTCTTTCGTTGTCCTCACTGTCTTTTTACTCCAGTTGCTGTTCGACTGAGTGTGAACTACAGTACTGGTACTACGAAAGTAGGAAGATGAATTGAGTGGCCTAGAGTTGATATGCCACGACCTAAACTTGGCAGTTGTCAATTGAGACTTTTCTTCTCTTCTTCCCCTGTTGCTCTTCCAGTTGGTGTGTCTTCTCTGATAGCCACTCTACAAAGGTCTAGAATTGAGAGAACGACTTTTGAGTAATCATTGGACCTAGAGCAGGTTGAACACAGTCTAGACTTGATTTCACTCTTCTTTTGGTTATCAATTCCACATTGCTCATCCATCAGATGTTGGACCCTACCTGATGGATGAGGATAAGTGTCAAGAGGGACTATAAACAACTGCAGAAATCCGGAAGATACCTCCTAGACTCTCAATTGAGTGCAGTAAACTTTTTGACTTACCTGGTTTCCTTTTTCTTATCTGATTATTGCAATTATCCTACTTCTCGAAAACTGCGTTCCTACCAAGTCACGCTATAAGCGAATAATAGCTCTAAGAAACAGGTATTAGCAACAGAGAGTAGTCAATATCTATGTATGTACCAGAAAGAACCCCCTGATATTCTTCCTCTAACTATTTTCAACTTTTATCAATCGAGTATTGGATTTGCATTACCCCAGTATTATCTCTTCCTTAGCAGGTAGAGTAAAAAAAAAGGCTTTAAAACTTACCAGGAACAAGGAAAAGTAAACCATCCTATAGAATCAGCTCTGAAGAGTACTATAAACCTTCTGTTGTATTTATCTTCGCCTTTATAAGTTGATATATGGTGATATCTCAACCCTCGATTAGCTATGCAACATAACCGAGGGGATAATAACAATAAAATCCTGGCAGTGACCCCAAGAAGTTGTCAGTATGCTGATCTAAGCTATAATATCACCATGAACAACGTTATAAATTCTACTATATCAGTATTAGTTACAAAATCGCGTTGTGTGGAGTCTGGGGTAGGCACCTCCTATGAAAAGTTCAAATATTAAAAATTCACAAGATAAAATGTACCAGTAACCTCGGAGACAGGTGAGTTATGTAGGAGATCCGTAAAAATACACTATGGGCAACCTATTCCACTTCATTTCAGCTTTTCTTCTTGTTGCTCTGGAAGTCTCATTTCTTTTACAGTCCAAGTCATGATGCTCAGTCACAGTTAAAAGAAAGACTATGAAGTGGAAAAGTTGATGGCAAGACTCTTTATCGCTGATTTCTGACTTTTGTTTTTTTCTCTTCTCACTGTCTACATCTTCAATGTCTTGTTCTTAACGTCTTGATCTCACTGTCTGGCTGCTACTAAGCTAAGAGAGACTGAATACTACTTTAAGACAGAGGCCCTTTTCAGAAGGACCACTTATCACGGTGCAGTCAGAGAACTACGTCGATAGACTAAACAAGGGACCCATCGTATACTCCGTTCTTCTATCTCATTCCATGGAACAGTATGTCTCCTGCACTGCACATGGGTATCTCCATAAGAAGTCCTATATCCAAAAATACTCCTCCAGAAGATCCAGCTCCCTCAAATTCTTCTTCCTCTACAATCAATATAAATATCAGCCATGTCTTGATGTAGCTAGAGTACCAAAGCAGGTGTTGTTAAAGCATGGAGATATCAGCATACTACCAGAAGAAACGCACTTAGATACTTCACAAGCACCCTTCAACACGGCTAAGAAGTATCTCCTTGGTAGATAATCTCAAAGGCGCAACGCTCAGTACTACAGACACACTCAGCACTTCTTGTGGTAACAGAAGCATTAGACCTAGGAGAAAGATTATTTCTAGACTCTCCTGAACAACTTCCATCTATCATCTCCACTTCACTCTTACAGTATAGGCACATGTTCTCATACTATGACAATCTACAGAGCTCGCCAGTGTTCCAAGTGTGAAGTTCTCCACCCGCCAACTTCCCCACAACTCTCTTAATTCTGCTCTTCTGACTCTAATAGCGGGCACAAGTCTCCACCAGCAAGAGTATGAAGTACTTGTATATTATGGCTCCTTTTTGGAGGTGTTCTTTAGGGTACATTCTTAACACACTTTGAACATCAATTGAGCGTTAGAAGAGCAGTGAAGAGGTCAATGATGTTAGATATCGCCGTAGAAAGCGTCTGGAGAGGCTTGGTGGGTTATTTGGGTCTATTATGGTGTTGTTGTAGGGTGTTTCTGGAGGGTGTTGTTATTGTTAGAAGGTGGAGCATAGAGGGGGAGATAAGTTGATTTGTGACGGAAGAAGTTGTCTGTGGTGTTTAGGGTGGCTGATAGAGCGGGATTATCAACTTTTTGTGGGGTCTGACTAGCTATAATGTCGTTAATATTGTCCTTCAAGTGGTATGGTGGTTGGAGGAAGAGATAACTCAGTACAAGTCAAAGAAAAGGTCAAATGAGGAGTAAGAGTTAATAATTCTGTTCTATTGGGGTAGTGCTATCTAATTGACTACATTTTAGTGTTCCTGGCTGTTCAGACTGTTGTTATATTGTCTCTTAAGTAGGTATTTCAGAGTGAGAACTAGGAGAACTCGATGAAAAGAAATAAATTGAGAGAGGAATGAAGTCAGGAAGAGTATCTCTATGTGATTAAAAACATTTGACTGTCTCTAACGGTATATTTGACCAATAATCATCAGGTTATAATGTCTCCAGCAAAGTGTCTTCGTCCTATGGATCTTATAACTGACTAAATTATCGATAGGAGACGTAATACATGAAATGGAATACTTTTGAGAGCTACAACTTCACATTGAACAATTTTTTTTGGTTCTTTTCAGCTCAAAACATGTCATATCTTCCTTCTTCGTTACATCCATGAGCCTACATGGAGATGGGAGACTATCATGAAGTAAATATACCTCTAATATGGAAGATAATGGTACCGTTAGAGTCCTCATACTTACAGGAGTCCGTTGATGCAGTTCTTATAAGTTTCTGATGGATATTGGTCAAGTTATGATAACATAAGTAGGTGAGAGAAGGGGATGTAGTAGATTATATTGTAGAGGATTATGATAGACAGTATGGGAGCTTAGAAGTCGACTGACAGAGTCAATAACACTTTCTGACTAATATTACACTTTTTTGAGGTTTTTGCACTTATATTCAAGCTTCTATTTGAGGCACCTTCTGATGCAACGATGAAGGGTCTAAGAAGGCTGTAGCTGCATTTTTTGTATTGGCAAAAGCTGGAAAAAGTAGATGGATAGACTTATAACGTGGCTATATGTTGGTTGGTAAACTTCAAGGTACGGTACATGTTCTCATACATTTTGGTGCGGTATAAGACATTGACTGAAAGGGATATACTTGAAGATAATGTATATGAATAACAGAGTATATTTAGACATGAAGAGTAAACTATACTATAGCTGTAGCGTATACATTCAATTTCGATAGCTTTTATCCGTTGTTTGTGTAAATTCCAACACTTCTTAGATGATTTCAATGACTTTACGTTAATACTACCGGTATATAAACTGCTACGAGAAACATGGAGGCAAGTAAGTGGTACCATTTTAATCAACCAATCTATGGGAGTCTCAATCTCAAGTCAAAATTACTCTAGGATGTATATTGCGTGAGATATGAGCCTTGTTGTAAAAGCATCAGTGCCTAAATGAAGTGACGTCAATAGTAGGTAAAATTGATAAGAAAAAAGTATGTAAAATTACACCATTATAATCTCCACTTTCTACTTAACCAATATATTCACTTCCCATTTCTATCAGGCCATTATTACTCCAGTTACACCCCATAGTTCCCTTTCCTGCCCTACCACGACATAGCACTCTAGAACTATCAAAACTAAGTCAACATACTCAGAACTTCAGACACATATCTACATCATCTCTTTGAGTCACCTCATACCTCCCCTTCTGTCCAATCACATCTCCATCATCAGAATAACCACACCTCCCCTTTCTACTCCTATCTCTCTATGTCCCACCTAAAAACATCATTCTAGACGCAAAAAAACATCTCCATCATCCTCACACACCCCTCAACATATGTCAACCGTTTCCACCTCTTTTTCCTCTTGGTACAAGTACCTCCTCTTAGTCACCTCCCTTTTGTCCTACTTACCCTCTCCCATTGACCAAACTCTGAGTCTTTTTAAACAGGTGGCAGCAGGAGTGAAAACAGGAGTCTTAAATGGCACCAAAACGAAAATGTACAGGTGTAGGAAGCTCACTATGCCATCTCTACCCCTCAACAGGGTCAAATTCGTTTTTCCCTTTTTTTTTTTTTTTTTTTTTTTTTCAAAACTCCACTTTTTACTGCCCATACTCTCTCCATTTAGCATGTCCAGTTAGAATGGGGAATATGAACGATTAGTAATCAACAACGCCCCAAAACCAAGTCATAACCTGTGACCCACAGCAACGTACAAGTATTTCCCTGACTTCTATATCATTATTCCATTTTCCTGTATTTTCCTACATTTCTCTCATTTCTATAGTCACCTCCTCCCATGCAATCTAAATTAACTTCCTCTTCTGCATTATCTACACCCCACTACAAGTGCAACACTCCATTATCATGCCCTCGATCAAAAAAGCCACGGTGTGGGATACGGCTCTGGACGCCATTCCCGTGTCCAAGGCCGACCTCAACTCGATAGTCATGGATTACCTAATCGTTGAGGGCTACAAGGATGCGGCCCGACAGCTGGCCCAAGAGGCAGATATGGACCTCACTCTGTCCATGGAAAGTATCAATCACAGACACGAAATCCGGACCCTGATCCATAGTGGCGACATTGAGGGCGCCATTGCTCATATCAACGAGTCTTCTCCGGAACTTTTGGAGAAAAACGAAGATTTGCATTTCGACTTGTTACGGTTACAACTGATTGAAATGATCAGAGACGCCAACGAAAAGAATCTCAGCTCGGAGGAGTTTCCATACAAGCAGATTTTGGAGTTTGCAGCGTCCAATCTCGCCCAAAAGGCCACCAGAAACAGATTGGCTGATTTGGAGGAGACTATGGCGCTTTTGTGTTTCCAACCGTCAGAATTGGTGCCTAGATTACAAGCATTGCTGGATTTGAAACTGAGACGATCGGTGGCTGCGTCCGTCAATGAAGTGCTGCTCAAACAACAGAAATTCGACGGCGAAGCGAAAATCAAGGGCCTTTATAAACTCTGGGGATGGGCAGAACATCAGTGCACCAAAGAAAAGGTCAACTTCAGAAAACTCGACGAGAGTGATTTGTCTTAGGAGGAGGGGGGGGTGTTTGTTAGGGTTAGGTAAGGGGAGATAGGGCAAGGGGATGTATTCTAACGTGTTATTTTAGTGGTGGTGGTGGTACCTGGTAGTAGTGTGAAAGATAAGTAAGTTGAGAAATGAGTGTAGTAGGGCTGGAGGAGTGTCTCTACAAAGTTACAGGAAGGTCTGATGGGAAATGAGTGTTTTGCAGAAAAAAAATCAAGAAACCACATTATTATCTTGTAAACTTCTGATTTACAAAATCCAAGGATACCTCCATGTTCAGGAGATTGAGGCAATCACAATGGTACCATTTGTACCCCAGCATTCATCATTTCTGGGGGAGAATACCACTCCTCTCTAAACATTACCTTGTACCTGTACTTTAAGTAGGTGTCTTCATTGGGAACTTTAGAAGTCCATCTATCTCGAGATTTTTGTATGACAACTTGCTAAAACGATTGTATCAAGATCTTAAACAGCATTGGGGCTATCGAACAGTACTCTTATCATCGTCACATCTCTCTTTTAATGCACTCATTGTCGAGTTGGAGAAATATGGTGAGACATAGTCCACTGGGTTGGCAGATGTACGTACGGGTAGACCAGTCTTGTTGGCGTATTCACTACCCCAGTGATAAGACAGCCTTAGCACTATTCTGTAGAAGTATGGTACCTCAATTTTTCACCGATGAGAGCTATGAACACCTCTCACCAGGTATGTACCAGTACCAGTACTGTCTGACTCAACATTCTATGAGTTGTCTCAACCAAGAGAAACATGGAAAGATCTGAGATGGATGGTAGGAGCATGTCGAACGGAAGTCCACGTATGGATGGGCTCCACTGACATGTTGGAAAAGGGTACTTACCAATGTCTTATATACCATTGAGCTGAATGGTAGATGATTGGGTGATGTCTTATCTTATAAGTAGAGTGATCCAAGAGACTCAAGAATCGATTTCTCTATCCAAAGATTGATTTCACCCTCCAGGTCACGTGAAGTCATGGAGTTGAATGAACTTCTTTGAAAGGATGGCGCCACCATTCCAAGACTCCCCTTAAGACTCCTCGCCCCAGCTACACCCCCTCTGTAACCTGACTCGGCTCTTTGCTTTCTTTTCCTCTCTAATTCGCCAAGCACTTCAATAGCGGGGTCATTGTCACCTGAGTCAATGTGCGTAAAACGTCTTTACCTGGTGCTCACATGATTCCTCATGACATTGCTCTCATAGTAGGCAATGTTAGAATATATAGGGCTGCATATCCGCTCTGTCTCGCTTGTCCATGGTTTTCTCCACTGGTCTTCACAAACGATGGTTCCAAAAGAGCTTGAGAAAGAATGAATCTCATCTCCATCATCCTCTTGCTCCCTTGTGATATCATAAGCGCAAGAGAAGTGAATCGTTTTCTCAGCCCATATAAGTGCGAAAGATGACTGAAGTTCCCTCATACAGTCTCCTCTGGTCTTCAACAAGGGAACACCTGCTTTATCTCAGAGATGGCGCTATAATACCAACCAGGATGTATACTGGTAGGCCGAGGCGCTAAAACAACATGAATCTCATATTTTCTGAGGGGAACTACTACCAGGTAAGAGCATGAATAATGGAGGATTCTTGGTGATCGGAAGATACTGGTGCCTGGATTCAAGAGTACTGCTTATGTTGTACATTGGGCAGTCATTTGGACTACATAGACACACTGTAGAAGGAAATATGCAGAGATAACATTTTAGAACCAGATCTCTGCTATGAAGCTATCAGACCAACATCCATACATCTTTTTTACAGTTTATTGGCCAACTCGGTATAGATGGAGGTACACTACAGAAGAAGGAATAATACTTGTAGAGGTCTGAGACTCAGGGAGTGATTTAAGAAGACATGGATGTAGTCACTGTCGAGTTTTCATGTTGATATCTTCAAAAACGACGGTTTTGGAGAAATGTCTGTGGGACTATGTAGGTGAAGTAGTGAGAGACTTTGAGAGAAAAAATAATACAGATAGAGGCATGGACTTTTGATAATAGACGTAGAAATGGTGAGTGAATGCGGTCTCAAGTTTATAGGTGAATCCGTGGTAGATAACTCGTCTTTTGTAGCACTTGTACGTACACCTACACCCTCTTCATATCCTTCTAGAACACCTAATAGAGGTGTCACAGCTTTGAGACTCTTTCAGAGTGCTCAGAATACGAGGGGAAGAGTAACACCAAAGTCCTAGAAGATAATTATTCCCAATATGGGTGTATTACAGCTGCACTGAGAGAACTCGTAATTAAGCATAGTAGCCCATGGCTCCAAAACACTCAATATATCTTCAAGGAAGCTGAAAAGTTGACAGATGGTGTTTGATTTGTCTTTGAATATTATGTAGCAGTTGTAGCTCGCTTATGAGGGCTGTTTTCTTATAGTCAGAAGCAGTGTTGGACCACTAAATGGAGATGATATGAATGAGGGAGATAAAAGAAAAGAAGTGAGAATTAGCAATTTGGCTAAGAATTGACAGAGATACAATCAGTTGAAGTCCACATCTCAATGTGATCAATATTGGTGGAGTTGTGTGGGTTTCCAGTTTGAGGAATCTAGGGGGGTAAGAGAAGACGGCACTTGAGGGTAAAAGAAACGACACACCATGAAGGGTCTAAGTGGAGAGATACTTATTATTACCAGTAATGGATTTATCACTATTACAGCTTTTTTTTCCAGTGTGATCAGATGGCGGTGAGATATAGGTACAGGTAGGACACTATGATTGAGTCTGAGACATATCGTAAGAGACATAGTGGGTAGAAATGAAGACTGAAACTTGTTGACAGTATTGATATGGACCTAATATACTCAATATAACAGTCATATACTGATCACTACACTCTCTTACAGTGTTATGGGAAGCCTATGTAAGTGACTCAAGGTGAGAATATGAATGAATGGAAGAAATAGACGTGATTGAGTCACTCTTTTAACACGAGAGGTAGCTCCAGTTAAGTATTTTTGTGTTAGATCCTTTCATAACAGCTACAGAACCTCTACTCTACTCGATCGAAGAGATATAGAGCAAATAGGAGATTATCCATAGTGGTGTACATAGATAAATGGGTGTAATAGTGTTACTGTAGCCTAAGAGTGATTGACTGATTTTGACCGTTACAGGGACCATCTTCTGAGTATTGGTCTGAAACTGCAGAGATACATTGAGATGTTGAGATGTTGAAATGTATCTTTTCACTGTTAGTGCTTGACATAACGTGGAAGTGTTAATGGATATTTGCTGAACATTGATTGAAGCTATCTCTCAGAAATTCCACGCTCTTGTCTGCTTTTATCGCTTATGTTAACGTTGACATGGGTGTGGTTGTATATCCTCTAGTTATAAACTTGGCATATAATGAGAAATATTGCTTTAACAAATGTGTAAAATCTTGACAGAATAGCTCATTACTGCTTACAGAGACGTTTAGAGCAGTTTTCAGCTTTGATTTTTTCTCTCTATACTCTCAATATGATCTTCATCAATCTCTACCACTTTTGGAGCTGATATATTATGGCTAATATAACAAGAGATAACACACTACAGAGAGGTAAAAGACACCATTCAGGACTGGACAGCGATACTAAGAGCTTGAGAAGGTCTCTGTTGCTCTCATTTGACTCATGAGCATGTTATGGAGAAGTCCATTTTATGAGCATCACAGAAAGTGTCATGAAGACAGTAAATATAGAAACTTGTCAATACTAACTAATAAAGGTCAAGTATTGTTTCTAGACCCTCTCAAGTCTCTGTATCTCTTTCTGAGATCTCAATATGCAGTTTCAATAATACCCCCAGAACTTGAACCTCTTGTAGAATAATAAAAAGAGCTTAGAAAGTATGGGGAGTTGGTGAGACTATGTTTCAAAAGCTGATGATTTCATAGAAGTTGGTCTCTTTCATATCCGACATATATTCAGCTCTTTATGGTCACATCTTCATATTGGGCAGTACACCGAAACGGCTTAGTAAGGACAATAAGCTGTATATTAGAGAAGTGAATGCAAGGAAAGTGTTTCAGAGATACAATAACTTATTATGCTATCTCTTCGTACCTCTCAGCCAATTATTTCACCACTATTAAGTCTATATCAGTCTTACTAATCATCGTTAATGTAAAGAATACGATAGTAAGACGTAAAAGTCAGCTAAAGAAACCAGACTGAGGTATATAAAGAACTGAAACGTACAGTTTGCAAATATCAACTTTTCACTCTTCTATCTTCTCATTCAAGCTATATAATATGGAACATATATACCACAATAATGAACTTAAGAGGGACTTGACAACATCATTGAGAGCTCCCACAAAGCAGAGAAGTTGACCAGTCAGCTCCTGAATACCTATAAAACCCCTTCCTTAACTCCCCCTACTCATTTACCTCTTTCTAGCCCTCCTACAGCCCCCCACATATCTCCACCTCCACTGTGCCCACCTAAACCACTTTTAAAAGTCTCTTTTAGCCCAAATCGGACTCCGAAACACACACAAACAGCTCAATCAGACTCCTAATTAGTTCAACACAAATCAGTCTACCTTCTCCATGTCTCATTCCAAACTTGTACGGCTCCAAGTAGCCACGGCGCCGACTAGTGATCTTCAAAAGCCGTACAAAAAGCCGTTTTCTTTTTGTGTAGAGTTTTAGCATAGATTGGGGGTGTTTCAGAGGGGTGGAAAATACGAATGTGAACTGTAGAGTGTTGTAGGAAAAGTTTTTGGCCCAGAAAGTGGGGTATAATTATATGTAGTTGACACCGATATATGCCAAGTTCCTAGGAGTAGGAAGACCCCTGAAAACCTGAAAAGTTGATCAGCAGCTTTCTTTAACTGCAAAAATACAATATATCAACTTTTGGCCTTTGGAACTGCTTTTTTCACGGTGTTGAAGCAGCTACATGATTGTGCAGATGTAAGCGAAACATGTATGGAGTATAACTTGAGAAGGGGGAGTGGTACAGCTCTGGGAACTTTACCATTAGATTTAGAGCGTTGCAGTTGACGTAGGGGAGCCTTAAATTAACTTCTAATACATGTTTCCACATAGTTATTCGTCGTCTACAGTACAAGTACACAGTCTTACCTTGATTAAAACCCCTCTGACGATCATAAAGGTATGAAACATTGTAGGAGGGGTCTAAAGCTACTAAAGAAGCGGTTGGAGAAGTCCACAAAGTTGTAGGTGTTCTTTTGGTTAAAATATGGGCCTAGTAAGTTCACCAAAGGAGGATACTCATAATACGAGTCTGTAGAGGTAATATAGGAGATACGAGAGTGGAATCTTGACCGTACAATCCTCTGAACAGCTCTTCTACATGCTTGCACCCACCTCGGCTAAATTCCCTCCAAAAGAAGTCTTTTTACACATACTTCTGAGCTTCTTATAGGCGAGGATAGTGGAGCCGAGGTTTCGCCACAAAAGCACCTTTCGGCATGCAACAAGAGTCTGGGGCGTGATTGAAGCCGTATGAATGTTTTAGCGAAGTCCCTGAGGTTTTAAGGTGTCTGTACGTGTTTTTGGTAGTGTAGAAGTGGGTGTTGCTAAGTTTACGTAATATGAGATATAACTGGGGAAAGAAGTATGATAAAAACGGGAAAATTTGCCAGAAGAAAGAGTAAAGCGAGAGAATACTTTTGGTGAACTCCCCATGTCTCCATCTCTTCTACTTGTGGAAATAACCCGATTCTTCTGTGTATACTTTTTGGTCTGTACATTCGTAGGCTTACACCACACAACTTACTCTGAGACACTGTAGCTTCTTGGCTAAGCTGGAATACGCTCCGTAGCGAGGTGTAACTCATAAACGACGTATTTCCGTTTGCAGAGGCGCGAAAAAATGTACAGTACGGTACGGTACTCATGTTGTGCACATCTGTAAGATGACGTATGAAAAGTGTGTAGTAAGCGAGAATAGATGCAGGGTAAAGATTGAGGAGTTTTGAATGGTACAAAGTGATTTGAGGGGTGTGTTAAAAGTTTTAAGGCTAGAGTTGGAGTGAGAAGGGGGATATTATTTACGTACAAGCGTTAGGGGACTTGGTAAGGGTAAGGGGAGTGTCCTGATGCCCCAAAACTGCTCCAAACTGCTCCAAACAATTTCATTAGTTTGTATAGGTAATATAGTGGCTCTTAGATACTACCGAAAGACGTCCTTAGGTAATTATATATCCAATTGCTCACTTTTGAGTACCAGTAGGTGTATATATCTAATTGCCCACTTTTGAGTACATGCGGTACTTTTCGTTGTCACTAAATAGACATCAATAGCTTTTTGGTCTAATCTGGCAGAATCACAGTTGTGTGGGAGCATCAACATGAAGAAAAGTTGTTTACAGGTGGAAAAAGACATCAATAACACTCATTAAGGCTCTTGAAATGTTATCGACAACCTCGGGATATCTCTGGGGGTTTATTACCTGTATTGCTGTTGCGTATACCATAGGAATATGTACATGAAGAGACTTCTAGGAACAACGAAACTGTTGATGAAATGTCTTTCTCGGTTTTTATATGCTTGTACGTCTTACAGTACCAGTACTGTCATTTACAGACATCAGGGAGGGACATTAGGGAGGGACAAAAATAAGGGTAAGGATAAGTTGTAACTAAGAAGTATCTTCAAAAATAAGGGCTTGAGCTAAAGCGATTCATTGACGAGAATAAAATGGAAGGTAGTACTATTATTTTAATACCCATTGGACTAGTTTTAGTTTGCTAATTGTATCTGGTCAGAGTACCTTGGGACGATAAGTTGATATTGAAGTATCAGGAGAGGCTTAGGGTATTCTGGTCGAGATGGCGGATAGAGACTGGCACTTTTGAAAAGTTGAGTTCTTCAGTATAGATGTATTATCATGGTTGGCATCTTAGCCAAGGATTTTGAAGAGGGACTTGTTATAATACCAGACTTATTGCAGATCTTCTATTAAAGGCTAGTCGTCTTTATAGAGCTCCATCTCACTCATAACCTGACTGTGCAACGTCTGTAGACGACATTCCAAGATTGATGGCTTGATAATGAAACAAGTTAGCTGCGATCCAATCGTATTATATGTTCTCTTTGTCTTGCCATTCCTTTACTTTCAATTGGAAAAGATTCAACATATATACATGACAGATCAAAGGAAGAAGTGTCGGAAAAAACTGTTGCTTGATCAATTTTAGTCAATCTACTACATTCTTCTCCTACCATGTCAAATAAGTGTACTCTCTATGTACAGTGCTCTTACTACATACTCTTCATTCACATCATGGGACTCTAACTTGTTCAAAATTTTCGAACAGTCTTTCAGAGTGTCCAAAAAAAGACACGTAGAAATTAGGATCGTCATCATTCCAATCTGATGCCAGGAATCTTTGTAGCAGTGTCCACCGTACGTGCTCACCTATAGCATCTACAGAGCAACCTATCGTCGTATCGATTCAATCTGCCAAGGCGAATGAGTCTTGTAACTAGCTACAAAACACGTGTTCTTCGCAGTTCTGATAAAGACCAACACTGTGCCCCCCACCTCCTTATCGTCGCTGTAGTGCATCCCAGATGTAAGATAAGACCTTTAACTATCCTTGGACTTATGACAAGGAAATGCACTACACTAAATTGTGTTCATTTAAAGAAATCTGTGTACAATACAAGTCAATTAAACAGTGAGTTCTACTCAACTGATTGGTCTTACAGCGCCTTCAAACCCCCTACTAATGTTCAGTGATCAGTATGTACGAGCTATCAATTGAATGAACTCACGTCAATCACTCTTGATACACCAAAGATGTTTATCTTCCCCAATCATTCAAAATATCTCCCACATCGTATTACAGTCCCATCCAGCAATCATTAGTGCCAGTGCTTGTACTTGTGCCGGTACTTGTAGCGGCAAGAGAAGAGTAGTATTATCAAGCTTTATGTATATCTACCTGTGTTATTGAACAACACCATTATCTCACTCAATGACACTTATCTCCATCATCCCATGATGACATTACAACTTGGACAACATCATACTGTACAGTACCGGTACTTGTAGTCCCATCAAAGCATATCCTATAATGATTCTGTCTATGCTATTCATGAGTCGTAGAAATATCTTGATCACTCAAAGACACCGTTATAGTCCTAAAAGACTGATAAACACCCATCACGCATTCCATAAGCCATGTTATTTTTGCAACTGAGCAATGAGCTTCAAAATTGTTGAGTGCACATCCCTTCATAGTAGAACACCTTCCATAGTTCCATAACTTTCAAAACATTCCTTGATTTACAAGTACCTTTTTCGGATCATTCAAGATTGTAATTAGTGAGACATGATCAAGAACTACTCGTACAGGTACAAGTACTGGTATATCATATTGCATGTCCATCAAAGAGAAAAGTACAGAATGCTGATTCAGCCCAGGGTTAAGTGTGTTAGACTCCAATTGTAAACAGGTTCTTCTCTAACAACCAAAACTGATAGATACACTCAGTGGCTTGAAAAAGACCGAAAAGGATCGTTATTTTCTTCATTCAGTTCATTCCAAGATATTAATGAGTGAGCCATAACTATCTTCATTCGACTAACCTAGACTGAAGAAGAGCAGTATCCAATCCTGTACTTTTGACTGAACTAAACCAAATTGACACTCTCTGACTTTCAAAAGAATGACCCCCAAAAGAATACCTTCTCATTCAGATCATTCAAAGATTATAACAAGTACTGTACAGCACCCGTGGCCACGACTTACACCCCCAAGTGAAAATATAACCCCGATTATCTCGACATATTCTGTGGAAAAGAACGCTGGATTTTGGTCTAGCTGCTTGATCACAACACTCTGGTTCATAGCAGCTTTTCCCTGTTAATTTATCTCTATAGACGGTGCCAATATGGGTGCAGCAACAGTAAGATATATCACCACTCTCCAACTGCAGTCCTTCACTCACCGCAATTATACCCTTGAATAAGTTTTCGAAACACCTTCAGAGATGAGTGATATGGCTCCTTGTATTCTGATTGATGATAAGTGGTATATATGTTGTAGCATCTCAACTTTCTGGTTCTACTCTCTAGTTTCAGTAAGATATCACAAATTTGAAATCGTACCATTTAGACAACATTTTCAATCAGAGTATCAGAGTCTTCGCCCTCCCCACCCTCAGTTAATCAATCAATGCACTATATACAATCCTTCTATTTCTTTCCCTTGTTCTTGGGTTTGGGCTTGGGTTTGGGGGTGTCCTTCTTACCATCAGGCTTGTTACCTTCAGGCTTCTCCTCTTTACCACCCTTAACATCACCATCAGGCTTAGTCTCCTTGTCCCCCTCAAACCTCTTCAAGGCCTCGTCTAACGACTCATGGTACTGGTGCATCTTGTTGACGGCCTGTTTTCGGGCTGCTCGGATCTGGGGATCGCCATTGGTCTCGACATCGTCCAGAGTGAATTGCCGCTGGAGCACCATTTCACACAAACGCCGGTGCTGCTCTTTGGGCGCCACAGAGCCAATGACGCCGCGTTTCGACTCGTCAATGTACTTGTTGATCAGCGGACCCAGCTGCGCCTCGGTGTCGGCAAGCGTCTGGTCAATCTGTTGCTGGGGGGACAGCTTGGGCTTGGCGGGGGTGGAGGGGGCGTTGGCCGTGACCGCAGGAACGGGCTTGTACTCTTCCTGCTTCAACATGACAGAAATCATGTCACCGGTCTTGACGCCACACGCTCCCAGCGGCTTGGAGTTGTCCGTCAGCTTCTTGCCGTCATGGGTGAGAATGACCTGGGAGAGGAGCACGGGGGCATACACCTCATCCACCTGGTTGGATCGAGGGACGGAACCGTTGGACACAGAACCGTTCTGTGACTCGGAACCGTTCGACTCAGAGCCCTCCTGTGACTCAGACCCCTCCCGTGACCCCTCCTGACCACCTTTACCATCACCTTTACCACCCTTACCCTTACCCTTCTTCTTGATGGGTCGACTTTTGCCCTGGCCCAGATTGGCCTTGCGCTCGGCCTCGGCCTCCTCCTCCTTGGCCTTGATTCGGGCCTGCCGTTTGGCCCGCTGGTCGTCCTGGATGAAAATCCGGATTCTCTCTCGCAGAAACCCGACCGTGACACCGGCTCGGGGGTCCTTTTCGTTTTTCGAGTCTTCGGGATCAAACGAAATCTGAATCTTGTGGGCCTCAAACGTGAAGTACACGTACTCCGGCGGCTCGTTGGCGAGTCCCATGGTCTGAGCGAGTTTGCGGAACATGGCGGAAAGGAAGGTGTCAGGTTTAAGAGCGGTGCAAACAGCCGCCTTGAACTATCGTGATGAGACAATCGAGAGATTGCAAAACAAGGTTTTGATAGGGAGCAAGACGGGCAAGGGCAACACGAGTGTTGCACGTGTCTGACTAAACTAGGGACTGACTCGCTTCGCTCGTCAGACCCGGCAGTTATAACGGATTACATAAGCCACCACGTTTGCTTTTTCTTTTCTTGCGCTTACGTCATCGCTCCTTCTCTCTCTCCACCCCCCTGGTGCCTGCAATCGGCGACGCGGAGATGAGGTTATAGGGTTAGGGGATACAGGCTTAGTAAGCGGGTGAAGGGGACCTGACTAAGCATATGCTGACTAAGTGGGGTTATGGTGGAATTCGGATGACTAAGCGGGCTAGGGATGGCAAGCCTGATGGGGTTGACTAAGCGATGGTGATGACTAATTCGGTCTTATGTGCTATCTGCTGGTTCGTTCAGGTCACGTAATCAGTCACAGCATTTGTCGGACTTGTGTTTCTCGGATACCCCACACTAACCCCATACGGCTTATATCCGCTCCGGGTAACCCTTTTCGATAATGCAGGAAAATGCATAAATCAATGTTAATCCAAAACACCTTTTGTCTGAGTCAGCAAACGTAATCGAAGAGAGAGATTCTTTGTCAGAGTCCCCCACGCAATTGCTCACATATCTGAGGGTTAGGGTGGCAGGGGTAGGGGGGCCCTGGAGTTAGATTAGTAATACTGCGGTGGTCAATTGATTAGTCAGAAGAAGGGAGGATTGACAAAAAAACCCCATCTTCTGACTAAGAGATTGGGTTGCTGTGAATCTTCCCGGCTTCTAGAATCGTCTCTCATGACTTTGTGCCACCACAAGATTGTCGTGCAGCTAAAAGTTCAATAAAAAGCAACGTTTTTAGGTCAAGGTTCGCAAAAATCAACTTTTGCCGCAGAAAGGTTTTGCCGCTTTTAGTTAGACTTTAGTTAGGGTTTTGTTAATAAATGGAGTTTATTTGACCGAAATTGATGAAAAATGGAAAATAAAAAAATTAAATTAAGAAAAAATATAACCCCGAATAATTGACTCGGTAGATACGCTCATTTTGTCAGCAGAAATCGATTGCCCAAATTTCAGCAACTTTGCCCCTCATTTACCCCTCTTATTATGCTCAATTAACTCACGCTATTTTCTCGGACAACGAAACGTTTAAATGTTTATTTGGACTCATAGCCACTCAGCTATAGACACGCTTGTAAGCCGTTTCTCATGACCAAACAAGCGTTTTCCGGACAGAACAAAGGCGTATTCGGATAGAGGCATTTGCAGGAGGGTTAGGGTAAATTAAACGGATTTTTTGGGAATAAAATGAATTAATGGAATTAAATGGAATAAAATGATTATTTGGGAAATAAAATAAAATATTTATTAAAAAAAGAAGAGAAAAAAAAAGAAAAAAAAGAAAAAAAAAAGAACAAAAAAACACTTCAAACTACAATCAACACTTGCAATACACGTCCAAACTCCTTATTCAGTTTTTATTCGAAATTTGTTTTTCTTTGTAATGGTAAAGTTCAACCTCGGCTAATTCAGGGGTGGACTACAAGTACTTGTATCATAGGGTATTATAAGGGCTAGGGTTGGTAATAAAGAGCAATAAAAACGTTAGTCAGCATTAGTAGGGTCACGTGATAATCCTGGTCCGAAAAAACCCACACTTTTACCCACTCTTTCGGCCTTATAATGCACTCATAACATGTCTTGTATGTACGTCCGTACTCCGTACTGTACGATACTCTCCTAAGAGTATACTGTTCCTGTGGCCACGACTTACACCCCTAGCTCTGAGTACTTTGTAATATATTGGCACCATCTGAAGGAAAAAATCAACAGGAAAAAGCCGATAAGAACCAGATTGCAGTGATCTAGCAGCTAGACCAAATTCCAGTGGTCTTTCCTACATATCTCGAGATATTCGAGGTTCCAGTTTGACTTGGGGGTGTAAGTCGTGGCCACGGTGACAGTAGCTTCAGTCGGAGATATGAGAAAAAAAAAGGCGGGAAGAAAAGACTGTTGTGCTATAAAAGGGCGGAGGGACAAAAAAACTGTTGTTGCTGAGGGTGCACCGCCGTTGCCGAGCAGCACTGAATTATTGTCCATGGTCACTGTAGGCGTGGGGAATAGGTACCGGTAGGTGTAGGTGTCGCATGGGAGAGGGGACTGTAGCTTCCAGGGCGTTGTTATATATATTATATATGTCTCTTTTGCGTCTTTACAGAGTGTCTCTTTTCTGTCTTTAACTGGTCACCTTAGACGACATGTCTCTTTTCCGTCTTAACGGTTGTACCTTTTCTGTCTTTAACTGGTCACCTTAGACTACATGTCTCTTTTCTGTCTTTAACTGGTCACCTTAGACGACATGTCTCTTTTCCGTCTTAACGGATGTACCTTTTTCGTCTTTCACCAGTCCATAACCACACCACCTCTATGGCAGTGCCGAGTGGAAGGCCAAGGACACAGACTGGACCGGCTGGCTCAAGCGACTGCCTCGGTGGAACGACACCCGAAGGTAGTTCTTAGTTACAACTCCCCCTTCTTCGGGCCATGGAGACTGTGGTCCACCACAATGTGTACAAGGATATGATCCACAGACTCCGTTGTGGCCCGGGACTTTACCGGCTCCCGAGTTCTGGACCGACTTGTCAACACCAACCCCAACCTTGCCGGAGCCATTCCTACCAAGGAGTCGGTGGAGTGTGCTGATGTTGGAGAAACTGGAGCTTGGCATGTCGGTGGAGTGTGGCGATCTGTTCATGAAGAAGCAGGATCCTCAGCACAGTCAGAACGAAAAGATGTTCCTCAAGTACGACCACTTTATCCACTGGCGAAAGCAGATGATTGACCAGATCCTTAGACTCCTCAGTCCTTCTTTCGGAGGTACTTCTTACTTACAACTCACCCTTACTTTCGTCTTTACAGAATGTGCCTTTTCAAAAAAAGAGAAAAAGAGAAAAACAGAAAAACAGAAAAAAACAGAAAAAAACAGAAAAACAGTCAAAAGAGCAAAGATAACGCCGTATCTCTGTTACAACGGTAGAGCCGGAATCCGATAAAGACAAGAGGAGAGGGCCGAAATTTGGACATTGGAATTTGGAGGTTTTTTTTTTTTTGTTTTTTTTTTTGTGCGGCTGATTAGGATGAGGTTAGACGGGCGAATAGTGGCGGAAAACTGATGGGAGTTGGTGGGAATACTATAGCGGTTGAGAGCATCAGTTTGGTCAACTTCTTTTGTGTTTTGGAGTGTTATTGCGTCTTCTACACTGGTACTCATATCTCCACTATACTATATGATCAGTCCCTCAACATAGGTCTATTTTTGGCCCAAACTTTTCTGCGACTTGACCACCGGCTTCTTTGCGCACTAAAGAACCCCCCAGTGACTCACTTTGTCCGTTACAAGCTCTCTATCAAAAGTTTGTGTGGATGATCTACAAGGTAGTTCTTAGTTACAACTCACCCTTACCTCCTCCAACAAGCTCTTTTTGAGAGTGCTAAAAAAACACGGTTGAAGCTCTGACTTAATCTGTACCATGGAGATGACCTGGGCGAGTGACCAGACCAAATGGGGTAACTTAGGGGGCTAGGATGGGAGATGTGGGTGGGGTGATCAGGCAACCGAACAGGAGAAGAATATAGTACACTATAGAATGACGAAGAAAAGAGGTATGACTGTAGGGAGTTCAAGTAAATGGTCTAGACAGTGGTCTTTACCAGGGTACAAATTTTCAGCCCGATTGAATGAGAATTGGACGTTGTAGGAAGGGAGTATGTTTTTTCAGTGTTTTTTTCTGACCCGATTTTTCTACCCAAACTTGTATGACAAGTCAGTCCAAAAAAGACACCAAAAGAACGGCCGTCTTTCAACGAACCTCCCACTGCTTTTCTGCCTCTTTTTTGTGTCCCTTCCACGCAAATTTAAAGCCAAGACAGTGGGGTATTGTAAGCGAGGTTTGAAAGGATATAGCCGAGGTGGGATGTGGGAGTAAAAAGAAGGGAAAAAGGGGAATGTTGTTTAGAAGCAACAGGAGATGATAATAACGAAGAAACGGAGCGTTTTGGAGAACTTTTGAGTGTTCTAAGGTGTATGTTCTCATACTATACATGGTCTTGTTTAAGAGGAAGATTGAAGACTTTAGAACGCGCTTGAAGCGGTGTAGAGTTCACCAATCTGTTGATTACACTGTTTATTACCCCTCCTCAGCCGTTTGAAGCCGTACGCGTTTTTTACGACGATCTGTAGCAGTAATGGATATACACAAGGGGAGAAATGGAAAGTGAGATAAAACAGGAAGGAGAGGAGGTATGACTACAGGGAGTTGAGCAGGAGAATGGGCCGGGTGAGGGGAAGAGATTGGTGAAGGAATGAGGAATTTTGGACGTGTTTTGGGGGCTAGGGGATCTCAAGCAAATACATATAATTACTATGGAACATGTAGATCAAGAAGAGGACATAAGAGGACATAAGAGGACATAAGAAGACATACACTCAGGAGTAGTACTAATGGGGGGCCGTACTCCTTTTGTGGCACTTTTGTCATAACACTTTTGTCATAATATCGTCTAAGGAATACGTGATACGAATACGACAGGATACGATCCAGACAATATAGTTGGGTCAACATGCACTGGATCGAACTGTGCATATTTTGGAAGAATTAGGAGCAATGGATGATGTAGAAGTGCTTACATACTTGTACAAGAAATGCTTAGATACTTCTACTACTTGTACCTATAGTGGAGGAATATGTACTATAACATTGTATACAGGTACAAATAATATAAAAGAACAATATCAGATTGTAGTATGTACTTGTACGAGTTATTGGTGGTCTTGAGTTTGTGTCTTCCACTTCTAGAAAGACGTACAACGTGTTGCAAGTAAGAGTGAGACATTGGAGCCGTGCGTGTTGTATAATGAGAGATTAACGTGTGTATTATTGGGTGTGAAGACGAAAGAAGAGGTGGAAAATGATCGTGGAGGTGGGTATAGTGGGACTGAGTTTTTTATCACGTGATTGGGGGTCAAAAAACGTCCTTTCATTTGACCTCTGTTTCTGTTGTAAGTTAGTTGTATGTCGTATGCTCATTGCTCCAAAACAAGACTAATAGATGCTGTGCCAGTGGTCTTACAATGTAGAAGGTGAAACACGTCTGAGGAGGTTACATCTTGGGTCGCAGTTATCTGATGGAGTCTGAAGTTAATGTATGGGGCGTTATGTCTGTAAGTAACCTGCCAAAAGACTCTTAACCTGTCACAATCCCCGTGTCACCCTAAAATTGCGTTTGTGTTGTGACACAAACCAAAACTTGGATTGTGTCGTAAACCTCCCCTGCCCCTTGAGTGACACCCCATACACTCCTCCACTCCGGCCGTGTTGGAGACAGAACATGATTGCGTCCGCCGCTTTGGAAGTGGAGGGTTGTGTGAGTGGTGTGGAGGAGGGAAGAAGAGGGAAGAAGAAAGTAAAGTGTTGTAGTACTTACCGGTAAGGTACTTTTGGGTCCACCTTATTTTAGAAAGGGAAGCTGATGAGACAGTTGGAGACATGAAGATAATATTAGTATTATCGGTACCGGTAGTATATCTGGCCGACAAGTGACTGCTATGGGAAACAACTGTCCTGTGGTGTGTAATAAACTCCATGTTTTCAACAGTTCAAGGTCCGAGTTATCTGATGGAGGGAGTATGAATCTCTTATAATATGATATTTAACAATGTGGGTGGTCCTTTATGAAGTGAGTCAATGTAACTTCATAGCACCTATGAAAGTCATAAATGCCAATCAACTAGAGTATAGTCAGTCATGATGAGTAATTGCAGATAATCAGATTCTGTCTTTGAGCTATAAAACTTCATTTTGAAGGACTTCTCTAGACTCTTTAATACACCTCGTCAATAGGACTGTCTATACAGAGACATGGCCAACTTCCTAGAAGTAATATAAACGAAGAAGAAAGAGGTTTTAAAGCTCTTTGAGATCCTTGAGTAATTACGAGCCTTCTGGTTTCATTTGGAGCTATAGTACTTGACACGGAAGGACCTGTCTAGACGCTCTTATACACCTCAATGGGGCTATGAACATGAGACCCTATAACTACCCTGAAATAGCGATAACAGAAGGAAAATGAGGTAAAAGACTCCTGATATTTCAATGAGTATTTTGGTCTCTTCAAATTTTGTATTGGAGCTACAAAACTTGATTTTCAAGGACATGTCTAGACACTGCTGTAAGGCAGTAGGACTGGACATTAATAGACCTCATAACTACCTACAAGATGGGATAAAAACGAATGAAAAGCTGATATAATAAATCTCATGCTGATTACGAGTAATTTGGCATCTCCGAATTTCATTTTGGAGCTCTGATACTTGATATAGAGAGGTACGACTAGACTCAATACCTCTTAGAGTGAAGCAATGGGACTTTAGAACCACGAACACGAGACTCGACACTCCTTAAAGAAGGTATATAAACAAAGGGAAACGAGATAAAACGACTCTTGAGATGTCAAAGAGTAATTCAGTCTCTTCAGATTTCATGTTGGAGTTACTAAACGTCATTTTCAAGGGTATGTCTGGATTCCCTTATTCATCTCTGAAGGACTAATACCATATCGTACATACCGTTTATACTTATGGACTATGAGTACTTGTAGTGAGAGAGGGACCTGATATCCACCTATAAAAAGTGATATAAATACAGGAAAAAGACATTGTGACACATCGATGACCTCCATGAGCAATTTCGTGTCGTCAAATTTCATTTTGGGGTATTGAAACTCGATATAGAGGGGTGTCTACTTGTAGTCTCTCTTATAGACCCTGAATAGAGTGAAGACTGTAGAATACCTCATCCTTGTAGCTCACTCTTCATACAGAACGATGACCTTCAAAACACACATTGTTCAGCATAAGTCCAGATGTATAAGTTCACATAACATACCATTTTTAAATATCCTCTTCGACATGGCCAATACAAGAACGACTTCGTTGTAGGGTGTCCCCATAGCTAGACTCTCTTAGTCCAAGGTATAAGGGAGACATCATAGGAGTCTACCTGGTACAGCTATAACGACCGTCAGAACATGACATCAAGTAGTATAGATACCTTTCAGTTAAAGTGACAATGTATAGAGAGCCACAATGAGTGATTTTCATCGTCCCCTTTCATTTCAGTGCCAGGACTTCATAATGAAGGTTATGTTGTATCATTATAGACACGGGCATAGCTACAATAATACACTGTTCAACAAGACAAGAGTCCTTCTGGAATCACTTAAAGTCGTTTACAGTCCTGATACAGACGTAAAACACCAGCATTGTATTCCACATTATCCTAGATCACTATCTAGATGTGTTGTACCCCCTCTGACTCCCTTACAAAGTCCATATCCAACCTCCCCCTTCAACCCCTCCACATTTCATCACAGCCCATTGTCTGCTCAATCCATTATTATATTCCCTGCAGCCTTTGCTGCTTATAACTGCCCATTCCGCAGCCTTTCACTGTTAATTCCTTACGCAGCGCTTCGCACTGCTTTGCAGCCTTTCACTGCTACTCCTTGCCGAGCAGCTTTTCCCGTACCTGCTGGTAGCGCCGCTGTTTTTCCTCGTACGTTTCCTTGTTTTGGTCGAGCACGAGCGCCGGTCTGGGGGGCGCCCGGGGCTCGGGCTTGGCGGGCTTGAGCGTCTTGTCCCGCGTCTTGAGCGTGAACTGGCCCCGGAACCCCGGCGTCTGCGGAGAGGCCATGTCGCCCTGGCGGAGAGGCGGCCGGCCGACAGCCGACAGAATCGCGCCACTCAGCGGCTTGTCGGAGCTGTTTCGAGTCTGTGTTAGAGAGGGGAGAAAGACGACGAGAGCAGTGTAGTGAGGGGTAACAATACAGCTCAAGAAAAGAAGAAGAGAAAGAAGAGAAAGAAGAGAAAGAGGAGAAAGAGGAGAAAGAGAAGATCCAAACAAAAGAAAGAATTGTGTGGGGATGGTGTAAGAGGAAGGGTGTGGGAAGTGTGAGGGTGTGGCAGTCAGTCTTAGAAGCTCAAGACCAGCACCAAGAGCACATCAGTGCAGGAGTGACCAACACCGAAAGTGAAGTGTAAGAGGAAGAGATCATCTTGGGAGGTTCTTCTCTTTAAGGCAGGCTCCTGGAGCTCCCCCTTAGGCTCCCTCTTAAGCTCACCTCTAGGACATCACACTATGTATGTCATAAGAGTCATCTGAACAGGAGTCAAACAACACCCTCAGAGAGAGAGTAGAGTACGAGGAAGAGCTCCTTCTCAGGAGTTCATTCTCAAGTCACTTCACAATCTAAATCTAACCAACTGCATGTAGGAGTCATCTGAAGGAGCATCTGACAACACCACACAACACTGTATAGTGCAGTTCAAGGCTGTCTCGTAAAAGTGATGTGTAAGAAGAAGAGTTCCTTTTGACCCTCTTCTCCTTAAGCTCACCACAGTCACCTTAACCTCTCACCAGTCACTCTAAAGCGTTAAGACGAAAAACGCACATCCACAGCCCCACACAGGGCACCACACAGCCCTAGTCAAGTCTCTCAAACAAGACTATAAAGACCCCTTCAGGTCCTCTTTAAAGTGACATGTAAGAGGGTAAGTCTCAACGACCAAAAACCACATTCAAATGTCCTCAACCACACATCCAAACAACATATCAAACATGACTTCACATGACTTTACATGACTTCACATCACGTCTTTTTGTGACACCAAAAAATCCGCAAAACAGCTTGCCATCACGTGACCTTCAGAAACCACGTAATTTCGCCGCCAAAATCACTCACCGAGCTCCAGTCGTCACTCCAGGGGTCGGGCATGCCGGTGGGGTTGTGAGCGTGGTGAGAAGAGGCGAAAAACGTAAAAGATTTTAGGTTGTCATGTGACCAGAAGAGGAAGGAATAAGAGAGGGGGAGGGCAGAGCGGAATTATATAAGTGTTGGGTGGTCACGTGACAGTTTGGTAAGAACGAAAAACGGCTATTATTCTTTTTTCAGGATTTTCAGCATTAGTATCATTACTGTCTCCCAACATTACTTAGATTTACTTGGGGCAGAAAGTCCGCTGGGGGTCCAAACTTGGTGTTACAGGGGTGCTACAGAGATGAGAGTAGCACCAAAATACTCGTCTAAGCAAGAGAAAAAGAACGGTACTTTTATATTGCCATTTTTATGGGGCTTGCTTCTTCCAAGTATCATGTTGTGATGTCCATCTACTTAGACTTACTTAGTATGAAGAGAGAGGTTTGGGGTCACTCTACAGGTCTCATTATGATCGGTAGAGCTCCCAAAAACTACCAAAGTACTCCCCCTGATCACGTGACCAGGAATATCTACTTCACTCTCTTTGTCACCATACAATATCTCAAGTTATTCTCTTCTCCATCTTTCCCCTTAGTCAAACTCTATAATGTCGAAAATACGATATTAACAAAAATACGAAAACAAAATATTATCACTAGAGAATACATTTAACCAGTCATTCTTCTTCTTCTTAGCCACTTCTACTGTACTTACAACTGAAGATGGATAATTTAGCCGCCCGATAGCCGCCATAGCCGTTGTACTACCTGGTACAACGCTAGCCGCCACATACATAATCAGGCGTCATGCAGAGGGAGGAGGTGGTGGCGATGGTGATGATGGTGAAGTGACAACAGTGGTGTAATGCTTCAAGGGTCATTGACTCATTGGACCATTGCCTCATTGGACCACCTCATTCTTCCCTCTAAGGTCACTTCTCACAACATAAGCTTAGTCTTAACAGCTACGCCACCGACTACACCACAGCTACATACTGGTACACCACCTACACCTCTACTCTCAATAATCAATCAATAATATTCAGTTAAAAGCTGGAGTCAACCATCTACTCCTTCTTCTCGGCAATCTTCTCGGTGGCCTTGTTGATCTCCTCGTTGAGCTTCTTGGCGTCGACGTTTCGAACCTGGCCAAAGGCGCTCTCCAGCTGCTCCTTGTCCTGGGGAATCTGGATTCCGGGACCTCCAATGTTGGCCTGCTTACCCTCCTGGGAAGGCATGACGGTGGACTTGAATTCGTTGGACATGGTGGTTTTGGTGAGTTTTGAAGAGTTTTTGATAAGTGTTCTTTTGTCCAAAGTGATGGTACGGATGTGGGGTTGATTGCTGGTGGCGAGCATATCTTAGGCACCGTCACGTGTCCAGGTTGCTAGTTGCTGTTTTGGGAGCAGGGTTAGGGCTAGGAGGGGACCTGGGATGTGGGTTAGGGCTAGGAGACGAGAAGTCCTTCCTCCCAACGTCAACAGGGTGGACTAACTAAAAGACAACCAAACAAGACACCTACAGTTGATACCATAGTTGACTTGATGATCATCGACATGGCTCATTTATTCTTCTCTCGATGACGTCAGATCACTTCCCTGATGATCCTTTGAAATGAGTTTTACTAACTTCAGATTGCGGCATGTTCTGAAACATGTGAACCGTACATTTGTAGTAAGCATACAGAGACTTATTCTATGATCTTACCAGTATTGCACTTGCACTTCTAAAGTGACATTGGACGACTTTGCCAACATCCATCAATCCCCTTCCACATCCTCTTCTCTCTCTACTCATAGAGTTCTATACTTGCCTATTTGGACCATGTCCCATACACACAAGATTTGCCACAGAGCCAATATATTATCTCGGATAAGCCAAATTAGCCCATAACTATTAGTGCTTATATCATCGCGTTACTGCTGGATGGGGAAAGAAAAGTGGAACAGCAAAAGTGAGGTCGACTAGAAGAATGGAGTAGCAATGACTTCGAGTAACGGGAGCAATTAACGGGAGCAATCAACGAGGGAAATCAACGAGAAAAATTGATCATTACAAGAATGCGTATACTTCGTTCAATCGTCCCCTCTCCAGATCTGTACCTGTAGATTGAGCTAGACAAGCCTGGTACTCTCTACCGAACAACCGAACAATAACCTCCAACAATAACCCTCCAACAAAGAGATCAAAACGAACTCTCTGACCCTCCTGCTAAACCCTCGTTGTACTAGAGCTAGACAATGAGACACAAGACTCTTACCGGTCCGAGACACATGGTTTCGGCAGAGTTTGAGAGCGTTTGTGGAAAGAGCGTTAACTGCACCAGTAGAAATAAAGTCAAGCGTTGGACAAAGTCAGCGTTGGACAAAGTCAGCGTTGGACAGTGTCGGTGAGCCAATAGCAAATAGTATTGTGGTGATCGGAGGATAAAGTACTCGGAGGTAGTGTGACGGTGATCGGAGCAATTTTGACTGCAGAATAAGGTCTAGAACAAGAGACTTAAGCCATGTCCGATACTCCGACAAACTCCGATGAACTCAGACGAGTCATCAGTTCATAAAAGACGAGCTATGAACATTGTCAGCGGTGGGTTGGTGTCATCAGTCAAACGGGGGTATCATCGGGGGTATCATCGGAGAGATCTGGTATCATAGGGCTGTGGAAAGTGATGCATGACAAGGCTGATCGGGGATCGTAGGCGGTAGTGAGGCTTGATCGAGCGCAAGATCATTAGTTCACTACCAGGTAGGTATAATGACAGCACTCTATGTCGCAAGGTGTCAGAAGGTATCCTCTAGGAGTATCATTAGAGCACTCTTGGGTATTATGGTATCCCTAATATCAGAAGCAAGGTAAGCATCATGGTAGTTCTTTGGTATCTGGTATCACTCAAGGTACCTTTGTAGCATGGTGTCATCAGGTATCTCTGTTGGAGTTCATTTGGTATCATGATATCAGTAATAGCATGGTATTATCAGGTATATCTCTTAGAACATCATCGGTTCTTTGGTATCGCATTGTATCGTACAGAGATATCTTGTTCACCTTCTGTAAAAGATATCTCATTGAATAGCAATGTAGCACGTATCTTGCCCTTGGCATTGGTCTCGCCTCCTTGGCATCAGATATGTCCCGTCCTCCTCGGCATCAGATATGTCCCGTCCTCCTCGGCATCACGTTAGTCCTGTAACTACCTAAACCTATGCTTCAATCTCTGAAGAAAAGTCTCTCTTTCAGGCACTAGGCTTGGCATCTCTCCATGCTCATCGTACTCGACTGGAGGCAGGTTTCCTCGGCCAGTTTCGGGTGTAAAAGACCGACTTTGACGGGTCGCAGCAGGTCGCCATGAAGACGTCCAAGTAGACCGAGTCAGAGAATCGGTTTCAGACTCAACCGACTTTCCATACGGAGATTTGTGAGTATCGTAGAGAGACCTAGAACCAACTCCACTAACTCCACTAACAGGATACCTGAGTCTTGTGTTTGTAGTATTAGTGGATCCTCTTGAACCCACGTACTTTCTCAGTTCGGATCTCACGTCCAAGGAATCATAATACGTTTCCGTTTCTGTATCTCTGGGGTCTCCAAACACATCATCTTCCTTGGCCACCTCTTTTTGTTTCACGTTCTTCCATCTTCTCACCTTGTAGTGTTTTGGTTTGGGAAGCATATCTGTAGCATGGCAAGTGTACAGCGAGTCGTTTGCGTCGGGGTCCAGAAAGATATCTGTGAGGGTTGGTTTTTTGTTGCGTCCCAGAATGGTTTTGAAACTCGATCGTTTCGGAGGTTTCAGCGATTTGGCTGATTTGACGGATTTTGTCGATTTCACAGATTTGACGGATTTTGTCGATTTAGTCGATTTCGACGACCGGGAAGACTTGACAGACAGGTGAGCACCCTCCCCACTCTTGTTTCGCGTCTTTTTGTGCACTTCCAGGTAATCCATGGGGTCTGGAGAAGTCGACTCGGAGCACTCGTCCATATAGGTGTGAGTCCTCACCGGCGGAGTCGCCATTCGAGTTCTGTAAGCTCTCATGAAAACAAAAAACGGGGCAAAAAATGGTTGATATTCGGCGTAGTTCTGTGTTGATATTTGGCGTAGTTTTGACGTGTCTTGTGTTGTCTATCCCTTCTGAAGTCAAGGTAAACAGGTGTACAATACCCTGTTGTCTAAGCGAGGTATTAGAGTGACAATACTGTAACCACTGTAAACATAAGGTGGAGGAGAGTAGAAAGACGACGCCATCTAGAAGTACGACTCCACAAAATAACCAACTAATCAAACACCAATAAACCACTATCCACCTGGCAACCAGTAGGTCTGTAAACTCCCTGGGCTCCGAAAAAACGCCGAACTTTTCCTCACTTTCGTCACTTTCGTCACTTTCTCACTTGTCACTTTCACACTGTCCTAACCCACCTACCTGGTAACAGGGACGGCAACCCTAGCCTCCACTAGCACCTCCTAGCACCTGCTACTAACACCCCATACCTGGAGCGCGGCGGATAGCTCGTCTTCTAGTCTCCGCCTGCAACCCAACAAGCGCTTTGACAGAAAACGGGGTGGATATTGACCCCGTACAGGCGCTACAGAGAGGTTAGGGGGAGGTATGGGGAACTATGTGTGCGCTACAGAGCTATGGGTGCACTACAGGAGCTATGGGTGCACCACAGGAGCTACGAGTGCACTATTTCAGGTACCGTGGAGGGAAGGCACAGCTTAAAGGGAGGGAGAAGAGACGAAGAGACCAAGATGGGGAAAAAAAAGTGACAAAAAAAAAAACTGGAAAAGAAGAGAAAACAGACATTTAGCATCCACAGATCCACCCAGGAACAATGATCAACTCGTTGGTCTCCTCTTTTTTTTTTTTTCCCCCCTCCAAATTCATCTCATCTCTATCTCCGTAGGGTTGCATTGATCTAACAATGGTGTGTCTTGTTGGAGCGTATTGTATGTACGCTGGAATACACGCTAGCGGACTAGGACTAGGACCAGAGACTGTTCTATTTTTACTCACGCGACTGGGTTGAGGGACGAACTGAAAAGAAGTGAAAACTGATGACCTTTTTTTTTTTTCCTTCACACTCGTACCCTACCCTTAGTTGATTCTATACTCCATGGTTTTTCTCCCCCGATATTCCCTCTGAACACTAAGAGACATACGGTTGGGCTGCAGGTGCACAATACATACAGAGTTTCGGGACCCTCTTGTTTTTTCGTTTGCTACCTCTTTGTCAAGTCACACCCTCCTCCATTTACACCTCCCCGTTTTATACACTTGCACGAGATACTGCGAGTGGTGCAGCGAGCCAAGAAAGAACACATAGATGGAGAGAAGGGGAAGTAGAAGGAAGATAGAAGGGATATATCTCCGGGAAAAGAACAGACACAGACAGACGCAATCTGTCACTGACACTGACACAAACTCTCAACATGTGCCACATCCGTCACAATCCGTCACGATGACGTCTGTAAGGGTCTCTCGATGCTACTCTTCTCCGGGAAATCTCCGACGCTAGTGAAGCACAAAAAAGAAAAAAAAAAAAAAAAAAAAAAAAAAAAAAAAAAAAAAAAAAAAAAAAAAAAAAAAAAAAAAAAAAAAAAAAAAAAAAAAAAAAAAAAAAAAAAAAAAAAAAAAAAAAAAAAAAAAAAAAAAAAAAAAAAAAAAAAAAAAAAAAAAAAAAAAAAAAAAAAAAAAAAAAAAAAAAAAAAAAAAAAAAAAAAAAAAAAAAAAAAAAAAAAAAAAAAAAAAAAAAAAAAAAAAAAAAAAAAAAAAAAAAAAAAAAAAAAAAAAAAAAAAAAAAAAAAAAAAAAAAAAAAAAAAAAAAAAAAAAAAAAAAAAAAAAAAAAAAAAAAAAAAAAAAAAAAAAAAAAAAAAAAAAAAAAAAAAAAAAAAAAAAAAAAAAAAAAAAAAAAAAAAAAAAAAAAAAAAAAAAAAAAAAAAAAAAAAAAAAAAAAAAAAAAAAAAAAAAAAAAAAAAAAAAAAAAAAAAAAAAAAAAAAAAAAAAAAAAAAAAAAAAAAAAAAAAAAAAAAAAAAAAAAAAAAAAAAAAAAAAAAAAAAAAAAAAAAAAAAAAAAAAAAAAAAAAAAAAAAAAAAAAAAAAAAAAAAAAAAAAAAAAAAAAAAAAAAAAAAAAAAAAAAAAAAAAAAAAAAAAAAAAAAAAAAAAAAAAAAAAAAAAAAAAAAAAAAAAAAAAAAAAAAAAAAAAAAAAAGAACACCGCCAAATGAACACCACCAGCACCATCTCCAGCTTGTACATCTACCAGCCGAATACGAGTGTGGCCGACTTTCAAAGCGCGGTAGTGCTAGTGGATACGTGAGGGGCTATAATAGGTGTAATAGAAGTGGTGGCTTTTTTAAAAGGGCGGTGATTTTTTGTGACTTTTTGGTGACTTTGTTAGACATTCTGGCTCTTTCTGATTTGATTTGTTGTATTTTTTCTATAGAACTTGTTTTCTCTTTTTTCTCTTTTTTCTTTCAACATCTTCTCTGTTCTATTGTCCTCTCTATGCTTCTCTGCTATACTCCTGCTCCATTAAAGTTGAACGTTAGCGATGGACATGATATGGTTTTGTTACAGTTTGGGTGCGGTATAAAAAACGAAAAAGCAGATTTGCAAGTCGGGGGGGAGGCTTTGTTTTTTTTCTCGTCTTTTTCGTTTTTTGTTTTCGCAGACCCATAGCAGCCCGCTGGCTTTTCCTTTTGCACCTAGAAGGCAATAAAGTGGCCTACAGCTGTCAAGCAGGTGCACCTTGTCTGCTGACAGAGGCCTCCTACAAAAGAGCCCGTGGCCAGCTTGGTATATAATGGTTGACGAGGATGGCTTTGCAAACAAAGGTATCAACGGTACAATACACACGACATCTTGCACAGCATCTTTACAAACAACACCCTTACGCAATTCCTACAGTACACCTTTTACACAACCACCTTACACCCGTCTTGTAACGACTAAGAGACCAACTACCAGAGCTCAAGCGCAGAACTAGAGAGACACTTGGACGTGCGTGGATCCGCTAGACAGACAGCCACGCCATCTACCCCAGTCATCACTAGTTTAGGTGAGTAACGAGCATACAAGGTCATAATCAGAGAGGGTAGGAGGGGGAGGAGAAGAGAAGAAGAAGGAGAAGTTGACGATTGAGAACGAACTGATTGAATTGATCGACTAATCGATCTCAATCGACTGTCCGTTGATTGACCGCTGATCAATATTGCATCGTTCTCTCTCACTCAATCCTCCCTGTCAGTGAGCATCGTGCTACCTCGGGTAATCTCGCTAACGCAGCCAAAACACTCTACAGTCACCCAAACAACCACAAACCCTCGTCTTTTCAACATATACCCACCTGCAACCGGCCGCAAACGCCTGCACGCTTCCGTCTTTCGAAAAAACCCATGGCCGACGCTGCCCGAAAATTCCGTCGAACGCGCTCGGGCTGCCACCAATGTCGCCGTCGCAAAGTCAAGTGCGACGAAGCCAAACCTGCATGTGGAAATTGCATTCGTCGCCGCGAAAAGTGTGTCTATGGCGTCGCCGTACAGTTCATGGAGGACGAGCTGTACCAAAACACGCCCAATACCTCGTCGGGCTCCGAGAGCGAGCCTCCGCCTCCGGTGAGACACTTCATCAACACCCTGAGCGCGGACTTTGTGCCCCAGCAGCGGCCCCGAGACGAGCTGTTTGCGTCCAAGGAGGTGAGTGTGAATTCTCCAAGTGCGCATTTGAACCGCCTGCTCGAAGTGCCGCTGGAAGTCCCCCATAGAAACGCAGACCACCAGGCCTACTTTCTGCATTACTTTGTCTACCGGTTTTCGGCCGTCTTCAGCCCCTGCTCCGTAGCTAGAGGAGCCAATGGACAGCAGACGTCCTCGATATCGTCGCTATCTTCTTCTTTATCGGCTACAGACAACCTGGACCCCAATCTCGTGCATCATTCGTCGTCTTCTTCCTCTGCTGCTTCTTCAGGAGACACGTACGCCATGCCTTTACAACCTGAGGCGATTCTCAAACTCGCGTTACCAGGCTCAGCACTTCATTTTGCAATCATGGCAGTCGCAGCGTGTATGCTGGCAAGAGATGAACCGCATTGGATCATTGAAGCCATCAAATACAAGAGTGAGGCGCTCAGATTACTGCAGCTGGAACTAGACAGACACCATGCACGTACTCAACCGGCCACTCCGCCCCATACCGTGCTTCTGACCATGACTCTGCTGTGCATCTACGAAATCTCGGACGGATGTGCCGAAATCTGGACCGTGCATCTCATTCCGGCCTGGAGATACATCAACGAGGTCCCCTACGGCTCCCCAGACCCAGCGCTGCACATGGGCATTCAGTTTTTTGCATATCAGGACGTGATGGGCCGTACAGCGTGTGGGTCCAAGGGTCTGTTTGACTCTTCGCTCTGGAACCGGCAGTCCACCAAACACAATGAATGGATGGGCTGTTCGGAGCAGCTGACCGCGCTGATAGCAGACGCCGCGGACCTGTCCCGAGAAAAACGCCTGAGTCCGGATCTCGACATTTTGGATCTCTTTTCCAAGGCCCAAAAGCTGGAAAACGAAATAGGAAGCATCAAGGGGGTGGATCTGACGGCTCTGATGGACCAGCCGGGCCCTCTGTCGCCGGATATGGCGCTCCATATGGTTGCGGAAATGAAGGCCACTGCCGCCCAGATTTATCTACGGTGTTCATTGTTGAGACATGGTCCGGAACATGATTACATTAGAGGCAAGGTCCGGCTCGTTTTGGAGGCCGCAAAGTACGTGTTGGGCCACGGGTACCACTGGACGTGTCTGCAATGGCCGTTATTTGTGTGTGGATCGCAGTTGTCTCCTTTCGATGAGGATCTCGAGTCCAGAAATCTGGGTAGAGGATTCATACTGCCTGTTTTCGAGGAGCTGGACCGTCATACACTCGGCAACTCTGCGCGCATCAACGAGGCGCTCGTCAGGATATGGAAGGTACGGGATATGGAGTGTGAGAGCCGTCTACGGGACGGCGAAAGTGACTGGCATAAATTTGTGGCCCCAGAGTGTCATAAGCTGTCATTAGCATAGAGGGGAGGATAAAGAGGGGAGGAGAGGGAATGAGGGAGGAGGGAAGAAGAGGGGGTACGAGGAGGAGGAGGGAAGGAGAAGAGAGGGGGGCAGGGTAGGCAGAAGACTTGGAAGACAACAAAAGGCATTTTTCTCATGTCTGGTTGTCTTTCAATACCGTCTTTTTGTCTAGACAGTACAGTACTTGTATTGTTTAGTCGCGCTACCCCCTCCCCCTACTACTGGACATAGATATGCATCCAGACTTTGTCTGCTTTTACTCCGTGTGGCTGTAGACTGTGAAACGTACGATATTCCTGTGAAAAGAGGCCACCTCACCCTTTTCTGCCCGCCCGCCTTGTTTAACTTGTTTACCTCGCTTGCAATACTCACTCCCAACATAAGCTTTGCCCCAAGAGCTGAAAAGTAGCACTCTAAAAAACCGGGGGGTGTAAGCGAGGTGTGGAATGAGGATGTGGGGGGGCGGGAAAAACATAGTACGTACAAGTAAATGATGCTTAGTAAGCAACTGTACTGGTAGTGGTTGTGGTATTGTCCTTTGTATGATACTTTGTGTGGTACTTGTGTCATGGTATGGTATACTGTCATGGTAGTCTCGTATCTTAACGTATATCGTGTACGGCGTGTAGAGAGTGGAGTAAGAGAGTTGGTAGGGTAAGCGGAGGGTGGGAAAAGGCGGAGAGAAAAAAAAAAAAAGACCAAATAAGTGAGGTCTGGAAAGTGGGATGAGAGTGGGTCTGACTGGAGGTGGTTTGGACAAAAGTGAATGTCCAAAATCTGACCACATTTTTCGACAGTCTAGATGGTACTTGACCTGACTGATAGTCTCTGATGTGCTCTTGTATGACCTTAAGCAGCCTTTGACTGAGAACATGGCTTTAGAGTGAGTCCTTCTTTGACTGAGAACAGACTTGACCAAGAACACGACTTAAGGTAAGTCGTAGAGACAGAGTGTCAGGGTAAGGTCAGAGTAAGCCATAGAAAAGACAGTACTGAACAGTAAAGAATGACCTAGGACAATACTCGCGCTCAACCATTGTCTAGACCAATTGCTCCTGTCCAGTCTCACCCATTTCACATCTGAATCAGGGACCGGAAACGTGCACTTTCGGTCCGATTTTGAGCCGTACAGTGGGGGTGAGGGAAAGAGGTATAAGGTGAAGGAGAGGGGAGGAGGGTATATAAGGACTGGTTAAATGACAGGTCGAATGTGACCGGAGTGGTACAATAACACGTCATAACCACATCAAAAAAGTCTCAAACATCTCAAACACTGAAAAACAGATTTAACACTCAAAAACTCATTTCACTCATTTCACTCATTTCACTCATTTCACTCATTTCACACATTTCACTCATTTCACTCATTTCACACATTTCACTCATTTCACACATTTCACACATTTCACACACATTTCGCTTCGCTCATGTGTGTAGTGCGGCTTTAACGTATTGCTTTCAAATTGCACATGTCCAGGGGCAGGAAGCTCTGTGTGATTGAAAGTGTGATTGAAAGTGTGATTCCAGTTATAGAGTCTTGAGAAGGTAGACCTTGGCTGTGAGACACTATGGAAACATGAGACAGTGCAAAGAGTGCAGTGCAGAGTGCAGTGTAACAATAACAGCGTAACAGAGAACACCACACCTCAGAACTCAACTCAACACCTCAGAAAACATGAATGACGCAAGTTGTAGAAGCAGGCACACCCAGAAATAGAACCACGGTAAGACAAAGAAAAGAAGTGCACAAAAGCAATTCATAACATCACCATGAACAGGTGAAGCCGTTCACCCTGCGATTGGCCATCATTTCAACTTCTTTATCTCATATTTCTGGTCATGTTGATGTCGTCCATGTTGCCCAAATCACTCCTTTTGGTCACACTTTTTCTCTCTTGACGTAATCTTTTTTTTGCCCTCCTAACTCCACCCCCCACCTTGTTCCCTCCTTGTCCTCTCTCAATAGCTCACTCTGCTCGACTTTGGGTATCGTATGCGAACCTGGTGGATATACAGAACACCAGGTACACTGGTTAACAAGTGGCAAAGGTCACGTGAAAAGTTAAACAGAGCAGTTCTGAGAATGGCCAAGAGTATAGTACGATTGAGAAGCGTCATAAATAAGACATCTTTCAAGATATACCATTGTTGTTTCGTTTTTTTTTCTGTTTTTTTCTCCCCCAGTTTTTTTTCTCCCAGTTTTTTTCTTCACCTTAATCCCACTTTTACTCTCGCTTACTGCACTTCGCTTACTCACTGACTCACTTCGGTTACTGTCCTCGCTTACTCACTCGCTTACAGTCTATGTACCGCCACTGTATGTGTATGCAGGTGTGTATGAGGACTTGGTTCGGTTTGCGTCCCCCCTCGCTTACTCATCGGAAACCGCTAACCGTCTTTCGGTAACCGTGGTTCGGAGCTTGGATTCCGCATAGAGACTGCTACTCCGTACAACTCGAAAATATGTAACAAGGTTGAGGAGATAACGCGCTAATGCAGAGTAGACAAGGGGAGAAGGTCCCAGGTCACGTGCCTTTGGGCCCTCTGAGTTTTGTTTTAGTCCCTTTTCCAACCCCACCCATTAATCCGTCTCCACGTCACGGATAAACTCTTCCGAACTTTTATAAATTTGACAAGTTCTCGTTTGACGTCAAACGCGACTTTTTCAAACACTACATTCGCCATGGTCAACGTTGGAATTCTCGGAACAGGCGTGAGTATGATTTAGGGTGAGGGAATTTTGGGTGTGTTTTAGGTGGGTTGGTTTGGTTGTTTTCTGTTGATTTCATCCCCTGTCAGAAGGCAAAAAAAAAAAAAAAAAAAAAAAAAAA
>ULGT01000009.1:1134741-1177659 GCA_900519025.1 Yarrowia porcina | reverse complement strand
AAAAAAAAAAAAAAAAAAAAAAAAAAAGAAGACCCAACACGAGAGCAAGTGATCCAACACGAGAGCAAGTGATCTGCATGTCAATGGGAATTGAGAGAGACTGGACGGTTTGGCGGTGAAAAAAGAGCTGTTTAAGAGCTGTTTTGGCTGACTTGATTGACTCTCTTTCTTACAGAGGAATAGGCTAAGGCAAGGTAATGTGGGGTGCAGCAAGGATCGAAGTTCGAAGAAAAGTCACGTGCAAAAAAGACAAGGGTATGGGCAATTGAACGTGATTGATTGTGATTGTGACTGATCAGATTGATTGGCTATGATTGGTCGTTTTGACTGGTCTGGATTGGTCTTATTGATGTCTACCAGATCGACCAACAGTATACATTGCTTGGGAGTCATTCGTTTGGTCGATCTTTAGATGGATTGATTAGCTACGTTCGATTGGTTCAGACTTCTTTCACGTGATCAGAATTGTTCTTTCTCGATCCTTTTACTGATTGGTTATTGCTGTCCATGGTTCTTTCCACCATCTTCTGTCTGATCTTCTCTGTTCGATTGTTTTCGGCTGCTATGATTTCCCTCAACGGTGTTTCTCCACGGACCAAAAGCAACGACGATAGAACTTCTGTCACATCTTAGCTAGAGCGTTTCACCGCAGGGTATCATCTTTGTCTGTTGGTTCGGCTGTGTTTGTTCGTCGTGACTTAGCTTTTACTCGTCAACTTTCTCAACTTTCTCAACTCTGTCAAAATGCTTGTCTAAACTTTTTACCATTATCACTCAACTCTCTTTACCTCGCTTTCTTTGGTGACCCCCACGCAGGATTCTTTTGCCGTTCCGGGTCTTATCTCCACGGAGTTTAGACATGTGATTGAGCTTAGGGTCGAGGGTTAGGGTTGTGACGTGGGTGGAGTTGACTGTGCCCTTCATTTTGTCTTTGTTGAGGTCTTTTTTTATGTCTTTTTGTCTTTTGTTCAGTTTTGTCTTTTGTTCAGTTTGGTTTTGGTGGTGTTCTTGTTAGTTTGGTTGACTGTTTGGTAGGGTCAAGCCTGTTGTCAATGGGTTGGGGTATGTCATTCAAACAAGATGTCTTCTTCAAGATCTCTCTTGCGTTGTCTCTGGAGCTCTCTTAGGTCTATTGTCTCTTTGTCATGTCTCTCAGTCTTATCAGTTGATGTTCTTCTGACTCTTGTCCTTTGTCTCAATGGATGGTCCCACAGAGTCAGAATGGTGTCAAGTCAGAGTCGGAATGTTGGTGTCAAGTCAGCAGTATCGGGTCAGCCGTGGGTTCTATGTCGGTCTTGTTCAATGGTTCCCTTTGTTTCTACTCATCTCAAGGTCAGCTATGTTCAGTTGAGCCGTCTACATCAATATAGACAGAACAGGCAGTAGAACTCAGTCAAGTCGTTCTTCTAGACTATGGTGATCCTCTCTTTGAGTTGTTTGTCTTGTTCCAGTTGTCTTGTTGATGTCCTCTCTGTCTTTCTGTCTAGCTGTCTCTGTATAGTCTGACTATCTTACGAAGGCTGCTGATGGACTGTTCAGCAAGACACCGACTGAATAAGACTGAATAAGACTGATACCACCTCTGTCTGCCGTCATGAACGAGACTTGAAGATGATAACGGTTTTGTTCAGCTATGACATTGACTCATGTAGTCTGTCTCCTTATATTGCCTACGATACTCCAGTCAGTCTTCACTGGGTGATTGAGATCAGGTGGTTGAGTTGATTGATCGGTTGGACTGTCTGAGATGCCTCTTCTGAGACTTTGGTTGACTGCTTCACGACATTGACTTGCCTTCTTTATGTCTAACTGTCCACCTTCTAGTTGACTGTCTACCCCCTGACTAAGATTACTAAAGGACATCAGAGATGACTTGAGGACTTGAGAATCCAGATGAGACACCAGAGAGTCAGATTGTCGTCTTTTTTGACCTCTTTCTGACCTCTTTCTGACCTCTCCCTTCACCATTGAGACATTTCTATGACTGGCCTACTATGGCTTATGACAGCATCTACAACAGTCCTTTCAACACATAAAACCACAGCTCTATCAGAAAACACCCCAACCTCCGCTGTTGTATCACGTGACACTTCTTCTACTCCTCCGCTAACCCAGATTTTCGCCAAGGACGCCCATTTGCCCGCCCTCACCACCGTCAACGCCAAGGTCGTTGCAGCTTTCAACCGAACGGCTTCCAAGGCTGAAGATTTTGCTGCTCATGCTAAACAGACTGGCCATGACGTCACTGTGGAGCCCACTTTTGAGGATTTGCTCAAAAACCCTTCTGTTGATGTGGTAGATATGCTTCTCCCCGTTCAGCACAACTATGCCAACTTGAAACTTGCTCTGGAGGCTGGAAAGCCCGTTTCTTTCGAGAAACCCATTGCTGCGTCCCTGGACGAAGCCAAGAAGGTTGTTCAACTCACTGACGCTTCTCCTATTCCCGTCATTGTTCTGGAACAGTATGTTTACCATAAGGGAGTTAAAAAGGTCCAAGAACTGCTGCCCAAGATTGGAAAACCCGTGTCTTTCATCTTCCAGGGAACTGGAGCCTACAACCCTTCCAACAAGTACGCTGCTACTGCCTGGAGACTCAATCCTGAACATGTAGGAGGATATCTGTCTGATGGAGGAGTTCATCAGGTTACTATGGTTACTGAGTGTCTTCAAAGCAAGGTGGAACAGGTCAATGCTTACACCACTCAACTTAGAGACACTTCTGGAGACGTGGATGTTCTTTCTGCTTCGTTCAAGTTTGAAAATGGCGTTTTTGGAACCTTCACTTATGGATCGACTTTTGGAGCCACCAAGAAGACCAATACTCTTCAGATTTTCGGAACTGAAGGATCTATCGTCTACGATTGGTCCCCCGGATCTCCCGATACCGTTACTCTTCAGGTAGGACCCGATTCCAACTCCATGGAGGAGCCTCAAGTTTTCACTGTGGAGGAATCCAAACATTTCTCTGTGGACTCCGAATTTGAGAATTTTTTCGAGGCTGTTGAAAAGAAGGACAAGTCGGTTGTTGTCAGCAACCCCAGACGAGCTTTCCACCAGTTTGCAGTCATTGTGGCCTGTGTAGAGTCTTCCAAGAAGGACGGTCAGCAGGTCAAGGTGGCCCAGTTGGATTAGTTAGTAATGTAATGTACTGTAAACTGGTAGTGTTGTAGATGATGATTGTATGGTCAAAAAATAGTGATAGTATCATCAAAAAGGTAAGCCCTCGCGTACGGCAAAAAGTGATTTCTGGCAGGATCGAACTGCCGACGTTCTGCGTGTTAAGCAGATGCCATGACCAACTAGACCAAGAAACCGGGGGTGTATTTTATCAAAGCGTTGAACCTATAGGAAGTGCGAGGGAATAAAAATAGCCCCGTTTGCCACAGGAGAGGTAGAAGGTGGTATATCAGAGTGTCATTATTGACGTGGGTAATTTTGGAGGTGTTTGGTTTCGGTTTAAAAATTATTTCGACGGTTGCAACATTTTGAAGATTAGGTTACCAAGAAATGGAGTATGAATAGTGGAGGAGATACTTGGGAGATAGTTGAGATGTAGAGGTGAGATAAACTACTCCAAAAATGTTTTTGTCGAAAGAAAACAACTTCTAATGACTCTAATACAGCTTGATAAATGTGTTTATGAAGTTCAGGATGTTCTTGGAATCGTTTTACTATGTTCACTCATCTCAGTCTCTAGGCATTGGAATGGACTTTAATGAACGGCTCTTTTTTCGAGTCTAGACTTCAGAAAGCTGTAGCTTGTAGTATCTCTTTCAAGAGATTCAGTTCCTGGCTTGTCTAGTGTTACTTTTGTTGCTACACTCTCTCTTTAAAGTGTTTATAGGCAGTCCTCCTCCTCTAATAGATACAGAAATGTAGTCTTGAAGTTATGAGATAGTTACTTGATATCTTTCAAAGAGTATTATAGATCTTTCAAACGTTTTCACTGCTTTATAAGAAACAAATAATGTAGCACAATACAATTGGATGAACAGAGAAAGAAAAGATGACGTGAGGAAAGAAGAAAAGCTGGTGACTCTATTGGCAGCCATGTAATACATGTTTCAGCTTCATGGTGTCCCTGTCCCGCATTACTGCTAAGTTTACCCCCGTGCTGTGCATGTCACCGGCTTGGAGAAGATACAGGTGTAGGGACAAGTCATTTAGTGAACGAAAAAAGCTGATCAAACGCATACAAAAGGTTAGAGGGGGTTTCCCAAGCTATTATCTGCTACTTGTACTTGTACTGATACGTCTTTCGACTTTATTTTACTCTGTTATGTGAACATGATCGAAGGTTAGCGGAGGATAAATGTTTGCGATAACTCGAAGAATTGATAGAGAAAAGTTGAAATCAAGTATTCGGACAGTGTAGTAATATGATCCATAGCTACTAGTAAGGAAATATGCAACTTTGGTGTCCCTATATATTTAATACTGTATTTATCGTTGTTCATATTGGTGCTTGTATGATAATGGAGTACTTGTAATATGAATCCCACTCTTCTTCCATAATACCCTGTGGAGATGACTCCTGAGACTATACACAGATAAATTGACTTGGATCAAAGATACAGGCTCTTCCTTTTCAACATACGTCTCTTATCTTCTCTGTTGATACTTAAAGGTCTTGTGGAGGTCTTGTGGGGCTTCTTCAGGGCTGCTCGAGACAACAATACGGTGCTCCTTGAATGTACAAATGTCAGACGAGTTTTAATAGAGAAGAAGAGAACAAGCGTCAAATGGCTCTTCTTTCTTGTAGTTACAGCAGTCACTTTATAGACTTGAAACTAGGCTGAACAGCTTCTATGAGATACCTTCACTCATCATAATGCTCAGTTTTCAGACTCGTTTTTGGGGACTAATTTCAACATGGAAACGGGCACAAACTGATAAAATGAACAACAACCACAATCTCCACCTTCCAGCAAAAATTATCCGAAAAATGTCACACTTTAGACAAAGACCAAACACTAGACATTATGGGTGCATTAGTCTGTTGTAAGGTTTGTAATACGAGACAAAGGGAGGGTAGAAGAGAAGAAAATGACATTATAAATACGTTTCAGAGACTCAAAAATGATATAAACCGCTTTCTACCATCCTCAATGAGTCACGTGACTTTTTTATGGTGTTAACAACCTCCAAAATCATCTCATATTCCCTCCCCTCCATCTAAGACAGCCATACATTAGCGAGGAGTCTATTTTGAAAAAAAAATGAACAAAGAATTCTGTGGAAAAAGGAGATAAAGTGGTGTTATATAATGTTAGAGAAAGTCATTTGACAACAGATTTTCGTCTACAAGACCAGGAAGGTTGTTGGCCACGTTTTGGGCGTTTTTTGCTGAGTAATAATGTTACACATATGGCCAAGTGGTAAAGTGATAAAGAGGAAAAAATGACAAAAAAGTGCATAAACTGCTACAGAAAAAGACAGCCGCTGCGCGACTGTAAAAATTGCAGCACCTAGGATTCTCGTATGGTCTCCCACTACAATACTAACTAGGCTCTCTGGTGCTTGACTATGGCTGATCGGACGGGAAGCCGTATTTTCACCAGGATATGGCCGCAACTGGCAGAAAAAGTGGTTGGGCGGTTTTGCCAGGCAGAGCAAATCACGTGACCGCGGAAATTGAGAGAGAAGAGGACTTTTCACAGGCTTGAGAGACAGGTGGAGGTGTTGGCTCAGCTAAAGTGTCTGTCCTTAAGGCTATGACCTGGTAGAAAACACCTAACTTTCAATGTCGTTTGAACTGACCTGGTAAATGCCTCCAGTGCCATACTACTGCACTGTTGTGTTCTGTCAACTCTTTGAACAATCAGTACTGTAGTTAAAGGCGTCTATCTGGATCTTTGTAACAGTGGTACCTCCAATAAGAACCTACATTCACTTGAACAAGTCTACATTGTCATACTCTAGATAGAAAGGTGAAATGGATTTCATAGTGCTCATATGAGAGAGTAGAGTGAATAGTCGGCTTGTTCAGGTTCTTCATCCACTGCTATATCTTGTTAGCTACTCTGTCAACTTCTCAACATCGAAAGTAGTCATTCAGAGTATATCCACCAAATTGTAAGAAGCGTGTGAGGTCAGAGATCTTCCCTACAAGTTGTTATTCTGCTCTTCTCAAAGTGAAACTGAAGCTGGAGTTGAGCTTGAGGGTGAATAAGAGACGATTGAACGAGCCAGTGACTATCTTTACTGTTTAGAAGTGGTGCACTGAAGTTAAGACCCAGCCTATAAAGTACTCAACTCAAAAAACCTGATGAGGAAAGCACAGGTAGTATTGGCAGTGAGAAGAGTACTACCATTCGACTCGTCTCAATCTCCTGAACTCGGTGGTGCTTTCAGATTTTATATATGACCATTTTTGAGAATCTCTTCAGTATCCCAAGTTTGAGGTTTGCCTAATTTGGTTGTTTTTGTGTTTTTGGTACCAAAATACTCCCCTGACTCTCCTCATTCCAATGGTACACTTGTCTTGTCTCGATCTCCTCTACTACGTCCAATAATCAAGTCCTCTTCTCAAACTCAAACCTCGTTAAACCTCTGTATAAGCCAATTAATTTGCCACGTTCTTATAAGTTATAACTCCAGGTGCAACATTCTTATATAACAGCACTGTATAGCGTTTCTCTAACTCGACGAATATTCATCGTAGAAAGACGATTTTAGTACCAGTCGATTCGTACGAGTGTGGGGAGAAAATGTCTTCATACATTCTTCTTTGTATCTCTGATGGATTGGTGGTTATAATGTCCTATGGTTACTCTTGAAGCTTACGCTATGGAGATGAGCATTCCAAGACTCAAGAAACGCTGATATAGAAACATTTTAAGGCCGACTAAGTCATTTTGACTACTTGTACCGGTACTCTGTTCGATGCAATGAACCAGATAAGTCATTTGTATCTCCAACCACTGCTTTGGAACCTCTAGTCTACATCATCCCTACCTGTAGAGCTATCATGCTTAGTAACTGAAGAGATGAGAAGTAAACAAGGCAAAAATCTTCTTCTGAAGATATTTATCAACTCTTTGTCTTTATCACTGTATTTATGGAGATGTATTCTTCCCATATAAGAAGAAGACAGAATGTATCCCTAAGGACAACTGAAATTAATGACAGATAAAAGCTGAAATCAAGTACTTTAAGAGCTCAAAACTTTTTTATAAAGTCATCATAAGAGATCAAACAACTTTAGAAGATCTCTGGATTACATTACTGCCTTACTTCTCTCTGTAGTGTGAAAGTACCTATCAAATTGGAGCCTCACTTGTAGGAGTATCATGACAACTACATTACCAAGATATCTAGTGCAATTATCTGTTTCTTTTATTCACGTTTATGATCATATCACTCTTACCATGTACCCTTCTGTCCCCAACAGTGCCTCTCTACCCGTTCTATCTTCAAGACAAGTCTGACCACACCACTACCACCACACTACATCCTTAGTTCCTCCCTTCTCGAAAATTAACAACTCTACCAGCTCTACCAAGTTGTTAGAAGCCACCCAGTGATGTTAGTCACGTCTTCATATTCTCCTCTTCAGCTACACTAGTCATAAGAGACCTATTACAGCAGAAGCTACACTACGGTAGTCATAAGAAGACCTAAGGTACTACAGCATTTTGAAGGAAAGCTATATTTTGTAATAGAAATATAGAGGTGCTCTTAATAGGCTTAATCCTGCTTTTAGATACATCTACAAGTATGACTGGATAGTTATCAACTTCTAAGTCAATTACAGATGAGTCCATACACCACACTTACCCAGAGAACTTCCCAGATTACTCCCACCAGCAGTTGAAGTTTTTCGGACAGTTTTTCAACTTCATAGATTCAACAATTGACATATCCTCCAACCACTCTGTTACGCTGGTTCTTACGAGTACATACTTGTATGACTTATTATCTTTAGAAGTACGCACAGTACAGTACCTCAGAGAATAGAACACACCAGGACTATAAAGATTGAGTCCATTCTTCAATAAGTTCACCCCTATGATCCATGCAAGTCGTAATGTATTAGTAATCAAACATGATCAAGCCTTTCAGCCAATAAATAAGTCTCTCCCCTTGTTTACTCTCCTACAACGTCGGAGTCACATCCAACTGGTCCACCTCGTCCAAATCATACGTTAGCGATTCGTGCATCTTTTGCACCTTTTTTTCCCGGTCATCTTCGACCGATTCGTCCGTCGAATATTCGTCTTCATCGTCATCCAAGAGGGGCCCCATTCTGGCCTCCAAAAAGACCACTTTTCTGTAATTGACCGCCTTACGGCAAATGGAACATTCTCCTACCGACTCAGACGCCCTAACCCCGGAAGAAAGAGCCTGAAATACACATTCTCCACAGTACAAGTGCCCACATTCCGTGACACACAGATTGTCGGGGGGTTCGAGACAAATGGGACATTTCACTCCCCGCAACTTTTCGTGCTCATCAGGCACTGGAGCTGACAAATCAAGCCCGTCGTCGTCGTTACTGTCATAATCTGAGGCGTCTGAAGCATCCAAATCAATGATATCGGGCTCTTGTTCATCTCCAGAATCGATATAAAGAGGCTGAGAAGAATGGTCTGTGTCTGTGTCGTTGATGGTGTGCATATGGGAGTCTGGTGACGAGGCAGAGTGCACAGAATGCGGTGAATCACCCATGTTAGAGGTAATGTTGGACTTGCCTGTCGGTTCGACTTGTGGAAGGTGTAGATCATGCATGATAGAGTTGGGCAACTAAAAATTAAAAAAAAATACAAGAAAAAAAACGGGAAAAACACAGAAAAAAAAAGACCGAATTCATGCATAATACTTCCATAGAAACAGGTCCAGCTTCTTCAAATATACCAACCGGCTGCTTCAATTCGTTCTTGTCACGTGACTTATTCTCCACTTGCCATACTCATGCAAGATAGCGTTATCATACAGACCATAGAGTAGATCTGGGAGTTAGTCACGTGAAGGATAGAGGTCACGTGAGCAGGTGGAGTCACGTGAACAAAAAACCCTCTCAGTTGTTTTGAAAGTAGTCATTTCAGGGCTTCAAAAGTTGCTGTGTCTCTCTTATCTCTAGTTGTTCTTGATGAGAGTCAGATGTGAGTGTATCCCACTTATCTCACGAAGTAGATGAGATAGGGAGGAGTTTGTATGAGAGAAGTTGGCTGTTGAGGCGTGACAAACAGAATGATCAAGTTTTCACGTTTCTAGGACCATTATTGGTGGAGTTGTATGGGCTCAGTTGAAAACTATCATAGCTATATTCTCTTTAGTTGGAGATTAGTTGACATGAAAAGTCCGCTAGGGGTTCAAATTTGGGGTTACAGGGGTGGTAGAAACACAAAAACTAGACAAAAGGAAACACATAGACTACACTAGCCATAATAATAGCTCATTTCTTCACGTTCCAATACACTCTTGTTGAGATATCTGCATTCTCGCTGCTTTTACCGTGATATCTTTACTTAGACTTTGTTGACTGATATAGATACTCAAGATATCAAGATACCCCTTCATAATGAACTTGTACGAGCTATCAGAGGTGATAAAATCTCTAAAGTGAATATTGTGGGTTCCTTGGGTGTAACAATTGGTTCTACTTGTACATTTATTCTTATATTGATGAGTACTTCACTCACCATGGGTCCAATATACTTATACTCTACTCTCCCCCCCCGTCCCCCCCCACTCCTCCAATAACCACCCTACAGAAGCAAAACCACCACCATTCGACTCGTCTCACTCTTGCGAGTACATTGGTGGTGTTATTTTAGTCGTAGCTCTTCAATTGAATATGTTGAGGTGGCATTATATGAGTATCCATGTCATCCATGACAAGACCTACAGTGCCTTCTTAGTACCGTACCTCGTTCGTGCTACCTCATTACTCCGTCGTGATTCACTAGTGTTATCACTGAGAATATGTCACTCGTTCTACGACTTCATTGTTCTATGTCGCTCATGTTGTCATAACTACTTGTCACTGTAAATAGGTCACTCATTCTACAAAAATTTGTCATACCTCATTGGTCTATATCGCTCGTTATTTCGCCATAACGCTACTTGTCACGGAAAATAGGTCGCTCGTTCGGCTACGCCTCACTCGCTCTCGGTCACTCACTTCCTTAGTTCAGCTTGGAGATGATATCATCAGTGACCTGGACGGTGGTAGAGTTTCCTCCAAGGTCGGCGGTCAGAACCTTGCCCTCGACCAGGTTGGCGTCCACGGCCTCGTAGATCTTGGCGGCCTCCTCGGGGTAGCCGAGGAACTCGAGCATGAGGGCGGCGGATCGGATGGTGGCCACAGGGTTGGAAATACCCTTACCCTCGATATCGGGGGCAGAGCCGTGGCAGGGCTCTCCAATGACAAAGTTGTCTCCAACGTTGGCAGAGGGAACAACACCCAGAGATCCAACCAGAGCAGCAGCTCCGTCAGACAGAATGTCGCCGTACAGGTTGGGGGCAACCACCACGTCGAAGAACTCGGGCTCTCGGAACAGTCGGTAGACCATGGAGTCGACAATCTGCTCGTTGATGATGATGGAGTCGGCAGAGACGCCAGCAGCCTGGAGAGCCTTCTCGGCAGAAGCTCGAGCCACCTCTCGGAACAGACCGTCAGAAGTAGACAGAACGTTGGACTTGTGGGTGATGGTGAGAATGGGCTTCTCGTGGAAAGGCTTGCCGCCCTCGAGCTTTCGAACCTCCTCTCGCTGCAGAGCAATCTTGGTGGCGATGGTGGCGATCTTGTCGGTGGCCTTTTCGGTGATTCGCTTGATGGCCTCGGCCACTCGGAGTCCGTCCTGCTCGTAGGCTCGCTCCTCCTTGACGTAGAGATCCTCAGTGTTCTCTCGCACAATAACGAGGTCAACCTTCTTATCAGTAGCCTGGACAGCCTTGACGGGTCGAACGTTGGCGTAGAGACCCAGCTCCTTTCGGAGAGCGACAATGGGAGAAGAGTAGCCAGCCATCTTCACGGTGGGGGAGGAAACGGCTCCAAAGAGGGCACCATCGCACTTTCGAAGCTCCTCAACAGTCTCTCGGGGAAGAGCAGCACCAGTATCCTTGAAGGTCTGGAATCCAGCCTTGAGATCGATGAACTCGAACTTGAGCTTGTCGGAGGGAAGAGCCTGGAGAATCTTCTGGCCGGCGGGGATGACTTCGTGGCCAATTCCGTCTCCGGGAATGAGACCTGGGTTAGTATGATACGGAAGAGAGTGACCGTAGGTCACGAACGGACAGCGACAGAGAGTGAGTTATGACGGAGTCATAGCGAGCGACAAACCAATATCAGTGACAAGTGGTGAGTTTATGACCTTGGTCATAAGCAAACGATGGTCCTGAAGAGTCGTTGTAGATCTTGGTCATGATGGAACGATCTAGGAGTGTCTTGAACGAACTATGATCTAGACTGCCATGACGGTAACAATGCCATCAGAGAGAACCAATATGATGGTCATGAATGGCTTGTAAGACAGTAGCTAGACAGACAGAATCCAGTGGCTTCGTGATGGTCATGTAATGTCATGCACTGAATATAGTGTCCACTGCAGGTCATAGACGTCATTGTATCAGATCCAACAGTGAAGTCACAGGAGTGCGAGTCACTGGAGGTTCCTAGACTGATAGAGAGCATCGTGTGAGTGAATGATGAATGTCAAGAGTGGTTGTGTAAGACTGTCATGGACAATGCTGAAATCATGAACGAGTAGATGAACCAGAAGAGCGCCTGTAATGATCGAACAGTGGTTGTGAGCGAGCAACTGCTGACTGAGGTTGATGGTAGTGATCCACAGAGCTTCACTGGGTAGATCAAGAGTATAGCTATGCATAGCGACATGAAAGCTCATTTAATTGGACCAATCCAACAAGTTCTAGATTGGATCACTCCAAAGCCAGTTGGATTGTGGCAATTGAGACAGGTATCAAATCACGGTTGTTCATACAAGACTCATGAATTGATGACCACACTCTAGATGTCTCACCAACTGGATCATGGCAGACTTTAGGTCACGAACAACAATGGCGAAAACAGCCATTGGTGATGAATTACATCCAGCCACCAAATTGTGCTCTTCACTGATGTTCGTCTTCAATGACCAGAGTACCGGTGTGGTATGCTGTGTACCACCATCAAGGTGCTCAGTAGTGATCAATTGGATCAAAGAAAGAACATTAATGGACTGATCCAATGTCAGAATCTATAGCCATACCAACTCCATCCTTGATCCACTTCGTTCATGATGTCCACGACCTTACTGCTCACTACCCACATAACCTCAGTCATAAGTCTGTCTGGAGAAGAGCCATTGAATCAAGTAAGACCATTAGATCAAGACATAATTCAGTCAATCAACTTCATCCACACTATTGAACATCAATAAATGTCATGACAATGGTGACAAGATCGTCTCGAGATGTTCTTCTTCATTGATCTTGACGAAGGATAGAATGTCATATTGAGACAACACCTTATGCTATCCTTCAAGTTCACACCACCTTAACTTATCATGACAACTAAGCCATCAATGGTAAAACGTAACATATCAACCATAGACACTCATTGACAGTCATGACCATGACCGATCATTCACTGTCACATGGTCATGTCCACATTGGTAAATCTGACCAGTCTTCTGACTTGTCTTATTATCATATGACATATCACATCACCTTTCTCATGTCACCTTCTAATATCACCTTCTCTGTCACCTTCCTGATATCACCACAACCCAATCTGGGGTATGAGTCACACTCAACACCTCCATATATCCTCCTCCTTTCTACTCACCAATCTTAAGAGTCTTGACTCCGGTGGAGTACATTCGGGTCTGGAGTCGCAGAGCTCGGTTGGCAAACATAATGTGTCGAAGAAGTCGAAAAGACAGTTATGAAGAAAGAGAGAGAGTGCAACTGGACGCTTGGGTCTATGGACGAGTCAGTCATCATAGAGTTTGGCCCGTCTACTTGTCTGATGCACTCCGACTCGGACATGCAGCGAGTACCGGTACGAGTACATATTATGTAACCGAACGAATACTGACAACTACTCCGATCAACAAGAGTAACTACTTGTACGGTGTTCATGTGTTGCTCTTCTACCTACAATATCATCTTGTAGCTTCACTCTCTTCTTTCTTCTTCTCCCAAATTTCAGCCTTCAATTTTTGAGCCTAAATCGGCCACCATTGACCCAATACAACGCTGGTTCGATTCGAGGTGGAACACTTTTTACGTCATAAAACGACATTTCCGATAATAATTCATTTTTCCACCTTTTTCCCGCCACGTAATTATACAGCGTGTACAGTGCATTTTACAACCTGCCGTTACCACACTGTATGTATTGTACGCGCACCTATACAGTGCCCACTGTCAATGCACGAATCGTTGTACAGTATGATCTCTCCACGCGTGAAAACTCAATTGTCGTCGAAGTAAGGGTGGACCCTTAGTCTGAGTGGAGGGGAAAAAGTGGAAAAATCGCGCACCAAGTTTTTCTTCATTTTGTCACGTGACCAGCCTACAAGTACATACGGAATAGCACTTTGTCTCTTTCCGCTGTACACGTCCTCCCTCCACCTGCACGTAGTTACCCTACCTACGCGTCCCGATTGGGAATAGTGATTTGTCGCGTTTAGATTAAAACACGTTCCTGCTTTCTTCTCTTCATCTCCCACCCGACAACACACTACACACCATGCTTGAGGCCAAACTGAACGAAGCTGCTCTTTTGAAGAAGGTGAGTAGAGTAACCGAATGACTGACTAAGCGGTAATAGCTGTCAATTGGCTGATTACTACGTCATTTCCCTTCCCCTTCCTCCACTAACACAGATCATCGATGCTATCAAGGACTCCGTCACAGACGTGAACTTTGAGTGTTCAGAGACCGGAATCGATGTGCAGGCGGTCGACTCGTCACACATTGCTCTGGTGTCTCTGAAACTCGGCTCCGACGGCTTTTCCGACTACCGATGTGACCGAAACATCACTCTGGGAATCAAGGTGGCTTCTCTGGTCAAGATTCTGCGATGTGCCAATGATCGAGACGCTCTGACTCTCATGGCCGACGATAACGGCGACCAGCTGCGTCTGACCTTTGAAGATAGCAAGTCTGAGCGAGTTTCCGAGTTTGTTCTCAAGCTCATGACCATTGACCAGGAGCATCTGGGTATTCCCGATACCAAATACGAGTCCGACATCACCATGCCCGTGGACGCGTTCCAGAAGATTATGCGAGACATGTTCATGCTCAGTGAGTCTGTCAAGATTTCGTGTGACAAGGAGGGCGTCAAGTTCAGCTGCAAGGGAGATGTTGGAGACGGAAGTGTGCTTATTAAGCCCTCTTCTGCCGTGGACGATGAGGGATCCACCACCATTGCCGTTGAGACCCCCGTGTCCATGGAGCTCAACCTCAAGTACCTCAACAACTTCTGCAAGGCCTCTGGTCTCGCTCAGAACGTGCATCTCGGCATGTCTTCCGAGGTGCCCATCATGGTCGAGTACCTGCTTCCCAACGGATACTTGCGGTTCTACCTCGCTCCCAAGATTGGCGACGACGATGATGAGATTGACGAGGACGATGATTAGACAGCATAATATTATAGGATTGGTTTGGAGAGTGGAGGGTGTAGAGAAGGTAATGGAGGAGTGTAGAGAAGAGAGTAGTTATTCTGAAAGTGCAGTAACTGAGCTGTATTATCGGTTGTAGTGCTTGGTTGACTTGTTCTACTGTAGCTTCTTATATCTTGTATACCGTATCTCATCTGAAGAGTGTCTTTACATCACATCTATGAGAGGCAAGAACATAAGATACGAAGACTTGGTTGAACCGCTGTTAACACATTACTTCTACCGTAGTAATCGTAGTGATACAGCCTGTTGTATGGCTACCTCAAGGATTATCATCTTGGATTCAACTTGTACTGTCGTTGAGATGTGTAAGATAGCTGCTGTCATAAAGATGTGCTCATCCAGGACATATAGACAGTAAAGAAGAGAAATGAAGTCCTGAAGTAGACCAATTGGCTCTATCTGTAGTCAAAAACGTATTCACTTGTTTTTCCTGAGTTATGCGACTGGTTTAAGTGGAGTGTGGGGTGCTAGTATAGTTCCTGAACTACGGTAGTCATCACAACGTGTCCTAGAAAGCACAATTGATGGCATACAAGTCAGATATTGGTATCAATTGAGTAACGGTACAATTATGAAAAAAGTTGCGGACTTCTTGGTGCTGATTATGCCAAACTCGACTGTTCAATGTCAGTTATATGCTATTGCCTACAACAACTATCTACGGATAAGAGTATGGAGAGTACACCAATCAACATACTATAGACATAGTCAGAAACACCGAAAATATTTCAAGACTGTTGTTGATGTGCTGAATATACAGTATTCTCTCTACAACTACTTCTATGTAGACTTGGACTGTAAGACGAGCTTTTCCACTTGCCGGTAGCTATAGTACTACTAGGGCAGGTTGGTGTAACCCTCAATCATGAATATATTGGAACTCCAACCTGATATTTATGATCAGCGCAAGCTGAATACTAATCTGACAAAATTACATATGATATCTTCACAACTCGTTCAAATGCTGAGGATGACATACTGTACCTCATACTGTTCTCAGTCAAGCCAAGTATACTTTGTTACATCTTGTATAACATCCTGAAGCACCACCCAACTCCTTCAATATTGTTTTGATTTCTATAATAACAGCACCATTGTACTCCCCTGGCTCTGGCGATTATAATGGACGTATTTAATCTCCTCTAGCACGTCTGGTTGTCATTTTAAGCTGGCATTATAGAAGACACAATTGGAGTCGGAGAGGTACTATTCTGGTATAATCTGAGTCTGCTTTCAATTACGAGTAAAACTGTCAACTTCTCGTGGTAATTGACCTCTTTTTGAGGCGTTGAAGGGACTACCTGGTACCTCAGTAAGATGGACCACCCATAAGACATCTTGGAAGAGCTAAACAGTATGTACCTGGTAGAGATGCTGTAGAGTCCACTAAAAGGTAGTCGTTTAGCCATTGATCTCTTTCTTGATTGAACTGAGCATGAAAAAGGAGATGTGGGTGTATGGCTACTTGTAGTATCCCTACCAGTACCTCCGTAACAGTACACACCATGAATGATACAATCACTGTCAAAGAGAACTGATACTGGTCTCTGGGTGACTATCAATAGATCTATTGACCTCCTGTTGTCAATTTCTGCCATCTTGTCTGACTAACATGTTGTACCAGTATTGTTAGAGGGACTGCCCATATTACAGGTAGAACAAGAACCACTTGATCTGACGCGTTTTCTCGTGAATGAAGTAGTCTTGGACTCCAGAAAGACCGTTAAGACTATTATCTTAATAATACAGCTTGGTAGCGGTCTTCTCTTTATCGATTGATACATTTACCTGAGCCCTATCCCATCTTCTGAAGGTGAGTGAAAGAGGACGAGTATTACCATGAACATTGTGTACAAGGGAGGTTTTAAAGGTATGCAAAACATTCATAACGGCGTCTTACACCCTAACACCTGTTTTGCTCTCATTTGGCTCCATTGAGACCCATATAGCATCACTGTGGGCCATCCATAGGGCTACATCTTCCCTCAAGTAACCTCCAACTACGAGTAACAGCTGACAAGACTACCATCCCCCATAGAATACCAGATCTAAACCCACTCGTATCATAGATCTGAACAAGAATCAGTAAATCCCCTTTCCCCTTCCATTTCCCTCCTCCTCCCCACCTCCCCACCTCCTGAATCACGTGATATCCCGAACTTCTTCGTGGACGCCGTTCAACACTCCCCCACGTTCCATCACGTGACTAACCCGGGCTCCTGCCCCACCTCCCTCTGATAGGACCCCGATTGCGCGTCTTTAAGCGTGGTTGGTTGCCCAGTCTAGTCTTCCGCTAATGACCCTGTACGTCTACTTGCAGGGAGGAGGAGGGAGAAGACAAGAATCGAAGATGTTGTAGAAGGTAGGAAGACATGGATTAGTCAGATGAAAAGACTAATAACGTCTGGTAGAGTCTTGTACGACTACTCCGTACTATCCTTCTACTACCAGCTCCTCTTTAGATTGGGTAGTGGTCCAGTTATCTACCGGTAGTATCCCTGTATCCTAGGCCCACGATCTAACCTCTAGCGTCTGGCCCTAGTTCCATGGCGTTAGCGTGCTTGCCACGTAGGAAGTGAGGTGGGAGGAAGACATGGTGGTGTGAGGGTGGGAATCTGGACTGAGTAGGAATTCGTGGTGTTGTTCTTTCTGTATTACGTAAGCTATCGCGTTGTGTAATGTATGCTGTCTTAAGTTCAATGCCGTTGTTTTTCCTCCCCTTCCCCACTGATCATCCCTCGTATTTACTGTTCAACTTTATAGAGTAAAAGGGTCTACTTTTATAAGTGGGAGGAGCAGTGTTTCAAGTGTCATGTTTTCGTCTTTACAATATGTATGACGTGTCAGGTGGCCTATCATGTGATCTATCATGTGACCTATCATATGACCTACTTGTACCATCTGACCAGTCATTACTCTTGTTGTGTCACATATAATATAAAACCACCACCTACTCCTTCCTTCTCTTCTCCCCCACCCTGGTCAGCTAGAGTTAGAGTTAAGTAGATAGACCACGGAATGCGTGCTGGCGTGTGCGCGGGGCTCTCTCCTCAAGACGCCATAAAAGAGTCGCTAGTCCGGCTCACTAAGGACACGACACAATGTCAGCCAAGGAGAAAACAGACATTGACACAATGGGTGTTGGGGAGACGGAAATCGCGAAGGGCTCCACTCTGGAACCGTCAGAATCTCCTGATCTCACTACGAGAAACATCTCTACCGGAACTGGAGTGCTTCTAGGCCATTACTGGAGCCGATCCAAAGACGGATCTGTCATTCCAGGACCTGCTACAGCCACGGTTTCGTCAGATCGGCCAAAACAGCTCGATAATGACATCACCAGAGGCGATATCCGAATCGGAGTGCTTCTGATGCTGGCCTCGGTTCTCATCCGGTTCTATGACCTGCCCAACCCTCCAGCCACCATCCATGAAGAAACAGCCATTGGAGCGTACATCAACAAGTACATTGGCCGGGCGTTTTTCCCGACTTCAGAGCCTCCGCTCACTTTTCTCATCTACTACCTGGTCTCTCTGTTTTTCAACTACGATGGAAACTTTCCCTTCATCAAACAGGACCATATCTATGTGGGCTCAAGAGTGCCCTATATTGAATTGAGATCTTTCGCTGCTCTTACAGGTGTGGTTTTGGTTCTGTCTGCTTACTTTACTGTCAGACTAGGAGGAGGACATCGACTTGGAGCTCTTGTAGCCTCTTGTTTTGTGCTGTTTGATACTTCTTTGGCTTCTGTCTCGAGATACATTTTTGCTGAACCTTTGTATCTCATGTTTGTGGGTCTTTCCTTGTTCTTTTGGAAACTGTTTGAACGACAACAACCGTTTTCGGCAAAATACTACTTTTGGGGTCTTGTTTTGGCGGTCAATCTCGGTCTAGTCGTCTCTACAAGATGGTTGGGTGTTCTTACCATCCTCTACGTCTTTGTGGCGTCTTCTTACAATGTGTTTTGGATGTTTGCTGACCTCAATCTGTCTTGGTGGGCATACATTAAACACCTTACTTTCCGAGCAGCGGCCTTTACCGTGATTCCTCTGTTTGTCTACGCTGCTGTGCTTCAGACTCATCTTTTGATTGCTTCTGGACCTCATGATGGAGATTATCTTCTTGCTCCTGCCCATCAGGATGCCATCAACAAGCACCGACGACCTCCCGTGCATGCTGATATTGTTTCTGGGTCGGTTCTGACGCTGAGACACCTCGATACTCACTCGTATCTCCATTCTCACGATGAATTCTACCCCCTGGGATCCAAACAGCAGCAGATTTCTCTGTACCAACATACAGACCTCAACAACGTGTGGGTCATGGAAAATGCTACCAAGCCCAACTTTGAAGAAAACGAGTTTCTCACAAACTTCAGACACGGAGAAACAGTCAAACTGAGACACTTGCAGTCCACTAGAAGACTCCATTCTCACGATTTCAAGGCCCCAGTTTCTGAAAACGATTACCAGTTTGAAGTATCTGCTTATGGAGCTGATGGTTTCCCCGGAGACTTGAACGATATGTGGGCTATTGAGATTGTTTCCCAGTACTCTACCCCCGGTAGATCTTCTAGAGAAGTTCGAACTCTCCAGACCATTTTCAAACTACGACATCTCATGCAAAAATGTTACCTTTACGGCCATCGAACCCAGCTTCCTGCCTGGGGATTTGCTCAGCAAGAAGTCACTTGTAACAGGTACCCTGCCAAGACTGGAGCTCTATGGTATGTTGAAACCAACTACCATCCCAACTTCCCCAAGGAGGTGAATGTGAAACGTGATATGATCCATTACGGCAACATGACTCGAACAGAAAAGATCAAGGATATGCACAATGTCATCAAGGTGTCACGAGAACTTACTCCCGACCAGTCGGCGTTCAACACTGCTCCTGTTTCCTGGCCTCTTGGAATGTCCGGTTTGCCGTTTTACCGATCCCATCACCGTCAGATTCTGGTCATTTCCAACCTGGCCTGTTGGTGGCTGGTTCTGGCTACTCTAGGCATGTACGCCCTGTTCAAGCTGGTCGTCTTTCTCAGATGGCAACGGGGTCTTCAGCCTGTAGTCTTGTCAGCAGATATGATTCGGTTTGACCATGAAATGGGCCATGCTCTGATTGCTTGGGCGTGTCATTTTGTCCCCCTGATTCCCGAAACTACAGCTTTCACCTTCATCACCTACTTGCCTGCTTTCTACATCAGTTGTATTGCTTCAGGACACATGTTTTCCATCTTTTTCCGCACCTTTGGACGAAACAAGTTGATTCAGGTTCTTGTCTTTTCTCTGGTGGTCACTCTAACCGCAGGATTCTTCTACGAGTACCGTCCTGTAGTTGCAGCCAAGCCCTGGACTCAACAGCAGTGCAAGGACCACAAGTATGGACTCATTGACTTTGGATGTGAACACTACTTTGAAACTGAACATGAGTACGAGGTGTATGATTCACAGAACATTGTCAACTACGTCAAATTCTCTGAGGAAATGTACCAGAAGCTCGAGGGAGACGCTACAGGTCCTGCCCGACCTCTTCAGACTCTGTTCAAGGCCAGAGAAGATAAACCCAACCACAATCTCCAGCGTCCTGAGGTCATTAACGCCATTCGACTCAATGAATTGGAACGACAGGGTAAACATGAAGAAAAGGCTGCTCTTGAAAAGTCCATCAAGGAAGAAGCAAAGAGTTTGGCGTACGCTGAAGCAGGAGTAGTAGAGGCTTCAGATGAAGACGATTGGGCTGAGGAGTCTTCTGAGTCTTCTGAGTCTTCTGAGTCTGCTTCTGAGACTGATAAGACTTCTGCTTATGATGAAGAGCTTCAGAAGAAGATTCAGGCTCAGTGGGCCAGGGTGACCGATCCTCCTTCCATTAATATCCCTGATGAACTCATGGCTCATGCAGGTTCACTTTCGTTTGCAAAGCCTGGATTCGAAGAGGTGGATCTCAGTGATGACGATGAGTACGACGATATCATGGCTGCTGGAGAAGACGAGGAGGTGGTGGAAGTGAAGGGAGAGCAGGTGGGTCATGAGAGTGTTTATGAGCCGCCGGTGTATGAGGAGATTTTGGATGTGAACACAGACTAGCCCGCGTACACGCAGTGTGCGCGGGTTGGTCAGGTGCTGATATGGATCAACAGTGAAGGACTGTACAAATACAATACTAATAAAATTATTATGAATGGCGGTTGGCCTGATTAGAAGAGATGGCGTGTATTGTAAGTGCTGAATAACAGTCCAAGACTGTACCATTCCATAGTGATGATATGGCAAAATGGAAGTAGAAAGCTGACAGTAAGGACTGCTATTCTGTATCAGCAGTATGAAAGATACTCGTGGTGGAAAGATGATGGTGTATGAGCTATGAAGATACAGTAAGGGTTGGATCATTTCTGAACTGGTGATGTAATTCAGTCTTGTTATAGACAAGTTTCCATTTACCCAGAATGTCTTTGAAAGGTCTATATACCTTCACTGAGATTACCTCTTGGATGGCCCATTAAGATGGCTCATATACGAAGTTCTGGAGATGGAATCTGGGAGAGAATTCGAAGCAGTTGACTTGTGAACTGTTGGTGGAATCCGTTTGCAGCTGTGATTTGTTATTCTTCGTTTATTAGGTATTTCTATGGGTCTACAAAGAACTCCTCGGTTGATGCTTCTTCTCGAGTTATAAGGATTGAGTACTTGTACCGGTAGAGTATATAGTCCGCATAGGTATACCACGGAGCACTCCCTTAATAGAGCGATTAGAGACAGATACTGAGGAATGTTTGTTACTAGAGTAATAAGATGATTGACAGAAGAAATGTCAAGTCTGAATATCTCATATAATGTTGAAATGTCCGGTGTAGTTGTGGTCCATTGATGGCACATCTGATAATACTGCTCATCAACATCTTTAGAGAACCCAAGAAGAGGTGGGAAGTTCTAATTTAGGTAATATAGACAAATATGAATCTCTTGATCAGCTTTTTCTTCCTATATGTTGTTTCATACGTCTCTTTGAGTGGTTGTGGGGTATTGGTGATATAAGAAGGGGCTATCGTATATACACAACAAAACTACAAGTATAGGGTCAGAAAAGTGATTGTAGTAAGCCTTTAGATAATAATGGAGGTCTCTAAATACTTCTGAGGGTTCTACATGTCTTCTTTTCTCTACAACTGTTTCTTTCTTTGCATGGTATTATTTACGTACTGGTACTCTGATATTCATGTAATCCGGCTCATCAAAATCTCCCAGGAAAGGATTCTTGGTGAAGTCAATGTCTGGAAGAGAATCACAGTCAACTACTGTAGTTTCTGACTGTGTAGGGCTCAGAGAAGGAAAAATGTCTTTAGAAAGGTTAGGTGTAGTTGATGTGGAGGAGGTGGAGGAGTCATAGTTGGGACATGAAAGGACTGTTTTTGTAGTCTCAAAGAAGTGATTAGTCATCCCTGAGAATCTTCCCTTTGCCATTCCTACCATTAAAGCATCAATACTGAGATCTGAGAGGTGCTCTGAAGTGTACTGAGAGGGCGTTAGTTGCTTCATGAGTAGAGCTGGGTCGATGTAGCGGAAGGGGGAAAAAGACAGACTTGGTACCTGGTTGACTGGATCATTTTGCAAGTCATCTTGGCCGCTTTGGACTTCATTCCGAGGTATTTCATTGGAGACTTTAAGATCAGTAACATGGACTTCTTGGGCAGTATGAAGAGCTGGTGCTTTCAAAGACTTCACTTCCGGAATCTCCACTTGTTGAACTTCCAATATCTCAACTTCTTTTTCTTCCTTGACTTCAACTTCCTTCTTAACTTCATACTCCTCTTCTCTGTCCTTGACATCCCTCTCTAGACATATTCTCTTGGTAGAAGCAGTCAAGGATGTTCCAGACAAAGGAGAAGGTGACCGTGTTCTAGGTGGTGTAAAAGCCACCTTTTTAGAATGCTCAAAACGAGGAGTGGTAGGATAACTAGGCAACTGACTGGTAGGTGAAGGAGAGGGAGAAAACGAAGGTGACCTAGAAAGTGGTGTAGAAGCCCTAGAAGCACCCATCTTCGAGGTCTGCTTAGTAATATGCCGCCTTTTCGAATTCCTAGGGTTATTTGGAGTCTTTATCTTGCCTCCTCTCTTTTTTTGCATCTCTTGTCTGAGATGAGCATCTTGATGTCTGAACCAGGTGGTATACTTTCCTCCAGACTGTTTATTGAACAATTGAACAAAACTGTCGCATTTATTGCACCATCCTTTCAGTTTCAGCTCATTCAACGATCTTGGTTTCTTGGAAATATCAAGTTCAATAGACGTCAAATCAAGTACCACTCCATCGGGAAAAGGATAGATACTTTTTGTCACGGCCGAAACTCCATGGACAGAAGTCTGATGATTGGCCCACGAATGGTTCCGAGTCTTATGCCAAGACTTGCAAAGAGCACAGTATCTTTCCCCTCCTTCTCTTTCGGCTCCCTTGGTATCTATTCTATACCACATGGAAGAATAGACGTCATCTTTCCGACCCCAAGTGTACCGATATTGGTGAGGTTTTTCCTTTTGAGGACCGTCTTCTTGGGCAAAAGTATCAAACAGAGAAGTGTATGGATTGGCAAACAGAGAGTGGAGTATGACTCGAACAAGTTCAGATTCACATTGGATGTTATCAAAGTCGGATTGGATGGTTGAGTGGAGGGCAGAGGTGGTGGTAGAATCGTTAGGAGTAGACTTCATAGGAGTCGTAAAGTCGGTTTGGTGGTTTAACTGGGTAAATGGAGGCTGGTGGATGGGGTTAGGGAGGTGTTCCAGAGGAGGCAGTAGAGAAAAGAGATATTGTTCGACAGATGGGGGGAGAGGGGGGGGAAACGGCTGTGGAGTTGAAACGGAATATTTATGAGACTTGGCTTGAGTCTTGGCTTGAGTCTTGGCTTCACCATTGACTTCTTCAACAGTCTGAGAAGTGGTATCAGTCTCAATAGGAGAGTGAACCTGATGCTGAAGCTGAGAAGGGAGTTGGAGTTGAAAGGGGGCATGAAAAGGTACCTGAGATTGAAAGGTAGCCTCAGAATGGAGCCTTTTACCTGGTGGAGAGTTGAATAGATCTTCAATAGACTGATTTGGAGTTTTATCAGGTGCTGGAGAATAGAAGAGGCCGTCAACGTCAGAGTCAAGAGGAGATAATGACGAAGATGCTGACCTAAGTGAAGATGTAGACTGAGACTGTTTATCTGAATGATTCTGCGGTTCAACTTGAGAAAATTGAGGTTCAGTGCTCTTAGATTGGTTCCCTGAAGTATGGACATGGCTCTGAACAGACTCCAAAGACTGAACTCCATAGACCGAAGAAAGAAGCGGAGGTTCTGAATAACCAAACTGACTGTCTTGAAGATCGTTATTTTCAAGTCTAGCTCTTCCTTCGTCAAGTCTAGCTCCTTCTTGATATGACTCTGTACTCTGGTAAGTTTGAGTAGTGCCATCCACCAAGGCTCGGTTCACTTCTTGGAGTAACAGCTCCCTCTGTAGATCAGTCAATTCATCATAATCACCACTTGGAACTGAGTCTCCGGATAAATCGATTGGTTGTTCCAGAAGTAGAACCGAGGTGACATTGTCGTTGTAACTCTGAGAAGGAGGGAACGTGCAGGTCGATGGAGATTGAATAGAAGAATAAGAGAGGTTTTTGACCGGAGAAGAGTAGGGAGAGGCTGAATGCTCTTTATTCTCTTGTAGAACAAACTCCTCAGTTGAAAAGTCGGCATTATGGTCATACTCATAACCTGTTTCACCTTCCCTCTTAACAAAAACACAAGGGTCAACAGAACTGAAATCAGAGACTTTAGGACCAGGTTTGGCAGCTGCAGGTGTAATAGAGAGAAAGTCGGTGCTGATAGGAATCGATTCAATGAATTTGAGGTCGATTAAAGATTCTGACCAATTGTTGAATGGGACATAAGAGGCATTGTCAAAGTACTGGTTGTTGTTAGACATTGTAAATGGTGTTATTGTTGAATTTTAGGGCTGAATGGAGGTTTTATACCTTTCCAACGCTCCCTCATCACTTCAATTGAGATGTACTCAGCATAGGATACTTGGATCATGGCATTAGATGGTATGGAAGTTAGATTTGGAGGCGAATAAAGAGGTGATGTTGAGTTTAAATGTAGGGTCAATTGGTATCAAAATGGAGCTCCAAATGTCCTCATTTCAGTGATGAAGTAGTTGTTATCTTTTACGTTCTTTTGGTACAGGTTTTTGACCACAATTGAGTATTTAATTCAGTCAAGAACCCCACCAACCCCTTCATACTCATACATAGATTAAGCAGTCTATACAGTCAATTGTCCACTCTATCTCTGCATAATCGTATGCTATGTCATGTCTCAATCGGGTCCCATACCCTCTCAACCAGGCCCATAACGTCTTTTGAGGGGTAGTCTATGCTGCTGAAGGTGAATCCATAACCAGTATAAAAGAGGATATGGCATGGTGAAGTGGATATTCGGAAGGTGACTGAGTTACTAAGCAAGTCTGTAGTCTCCTTTTTACTCAATTGGCCTCCATTGAGTCTGCAAAGTAGTTCTGCTTACTAAGTAGAATTAGAGAACTAAATTCTGGAGGTAACATGAAGATCTATACAAATGAGAGCTTTTTCAAAAGTATTTTAGAGCTAAAATAAAGTGCATTATAGCTTTATCCCCTAAATATACGCCCTCTATCTGATGTTATAGCTGTTACAGTACTTCATCAATACTTACTACAGACCACAACGACAGATATAAAGGTCACAGAGCAATGGGGTGTTTGCTGAGAGATACAAAAAGCTGTAAGGTGCCTTCCAATACTACTTTTGTTCCTCTACCCAGCTTTTACGTGTCAGAATATCGTATACTACATCACCTGGAGGGGAGGGGACGGAGAACGCAAAAAAAATGAGAGGCAACCTATGACAAGAAAGATACCATTGTTATCTGCGCATTGAGAGGATCAAAATGGTATACTTCACTCCTTTTTCTACCACACAAAATTCTCTAATAATCGAGTTTTCCCCATCTTCCCCCCTCCATGCAGATAAATGTGGATAAAGAGCCGTTACGTGACCGATATGACTCTACCAAGAGCACACAAAGGTTGGCAGTGGTTAACTGAGTCATGAGAAGTTTCTACGAATGATTTTGGTGCTAAGATGGACCCAATAAACGTCTCCATTCTCTGATACAATACACCTGAAATATAACTCCATGAGCTGATATGGGAGAAGTGTGGGAGCTTATAAATTAGTTGGGGGGCACTACCATGAGTATATCCATGCTTTTTTTACTCGTTAATCTCATTTTTGCCACTTCTAGATGAGATACTCCATAGTACGGGATATACAGCTGTGTAGTACTCCGTCGAAAAAGACGCCAGAGGTACGAGGACTTCTATTCTGGGTTTTTAATACCTAATAGAGTAAGTCCTAGTTGTTTATTTTGTTATATATGTCTTCTATACGATTTTATCGTATATAACCCTCTGTCAGGTTATTCAGGAAAGTGTATATCAGGATATATAAAGGTCGTAGAGATGTAAGGACCTCTCTGGTAGATGAGCAGCAGTCCAGTTATCCTAGAAAACAACTCTTCCTACTAACTAACTCTTCTTTACCTCTTGTATTCCACTTCATGTGTATGTTGAGCTACATCGAGAGATAGCGGCTATAACTCCATCAATATACATGTTATAAAGATGAAAACTTGTGTCTTAGATTCAGGACACTCCAAAGAGTCCATCGGTACCTCCCCCACCTCTCTATCTTACTTCTAGCGACTTTAAGACTACAACATGTGCAATAGAAGTACTATGAAGAGAAAAAAACATACAGTCGATAGTACAACATCTTCCCTTCATGTTTCCACTCCCTACCCACTCCCTCTCTTTTCTACACTGCTCCTATATCTCTCTTCTCTACTTCTGGTACTTCTCTCATCCATCCATTATCTAATGCTTATTCTTCTTGACGTTTCTGGGCACCAATTTGGCGGCCTTGGCGATATCTGGCGAAAAGTGTTTTTCTAGAAGCACCGTTTCCCAGATGGTAGACGCCTCCGGGTTGGCATGATCCGGTTGGTCCACGTCCATTCTGTAGACTCCATTAGTAATCCGGTCATCCGACGAATATAGAGCCGTCATGACGGTGAATTTCTTGTTCAATCGATCGAGAATCTTGAGACCAGCCATACACGACTTTTCGGGCAGTTGGAGACAGATTGTAGCCAGTCTCTTTGCAAACGCCTGGACTCTCAGTTTCGAAACATGTTTCTGCTGCAAAAAGATTCCTTCAAACGATCTGACCACCATTTCCATTTCTGTAGCCACGTTGATTTTCGACCGTTTATTGGCTGAAGACTCATTACTGTTTGGATCTTCCAGTCTCAGAGATTTATGAGACAGTTCAATGTCAGGATTGAGACCGAGAGCGTAAAGAGAAGAGTAGAAATGGTTGATGAAAAAGGTGAGATCCAGGTTCATGGATTCTCCGACTTGACCACCGAGAAGAACAAACGCTGTGACAATACACAACAAAGCTTCTCGGGTGGAAGTTTCCAGAAACTCCTGCTTTCCGTCGTCAGTGTATCGAATCTGACGTTCGGTGATGAGTTCTCGAAGCACCTCGAGCAAATCTCCAAAGAAATCGGCGTTAATCAGATGAGAAAACTTGGCCAGTCCTTCCAGGGTAGCCGCCATGAGATGTTGGGGTCGTTCTTTGAGAATGTTAAAGTACAGAACAAAGACTGTTTTGAGCGTTTCTCCCTGGATTTTTTCTCGCTCTTCGGTGGAGACGGCCATTTCGGCCTTGAGCATCTCCTCGTCGATTTCTTTCTTTTCCTTGAGTGTTTTTCTCTGTTTTTTCGTCAGATGAACCCGGTCCTTCTTTCGAACCTTGGCAGTAGGAGCCTGTTGAGACTCCACGTGACGTTGAGAAGCTCTAGCGTCGAGTTCAGTCAGTAGACGCAGTTTGAGCAACGAATTCAACAAAGACTCGTCGATTCTGTATTTTTTCGCCCGAATCATCTTGGACAAAGACATGACAATCTCCTTGACGGCAGCTCCCTCGAAATCGTCCTCAAACAACGATTCAATGGTGGATAAAGCCTTGAAATAGTTTGCATCGTACGGCTTTTGACCCACCCGGTTCACCACAATGGCTACTAGATCAGACCTAAAGTTGAAGTAGGCTGAAGTCTTGAGAAGTTCACAGGCAGCCACTACACAAGAGTCGCCCAAGATCCGCTTCATACTGCCCTCAGTCGAGCCTCTAGCCTTTCTGGCAAACTTGGCAATGTAATCCAGGTACGCCTTGTAATTTTGGAGCAGCGAAGTCTCGAAATTCCGCAACCGTTTCACCTCTTTGCTGACCTTTTCTCTCTTTTCAGCTTCAGTCAAAGGTCTGATTTTATATCCGGGAATAATGCTCTGAAAGATGGGAACCAGGGACAGAATCGTGAGTTGAACCACCCGGAACGATTGCTTACGCCCCATGAGTTCCCGGATCTTTCGCAAACAGTGGATATTCTCTTCAGCGTCCTCGTTCAACTGGTCGGCCAATTCGGCGATTTCGGCCTGAGCTTTTCGAAACCGAGCCTCGCCAGTGACTTCATCTTCCTCCTCGTCGAAATCCGAGTCTCCAAACTCCTCGAATTCGGCCTCGGCCGCCTCTTTAGCCGCCTGTTCCGCCGCTAGAGCTTCCGCGGCCTCCTGGGCAGCCTCTTCTTCCTCCTCTTGTTTCAGTCGTTCAGCTTCCTCCTCGAGCTTCCGTTTACTGATTTTGTCGCCCTTCTTGCGCATGACTCGCTTGATCTGGCCGTCTTCGCCTCGTACAGGCAACATTTCGCCCAAGGACTCCTCTTCTTTGAAGGCTCTGGGACCATAGTCTTCTTCCTCCTCTTCATCAGACATGTCCTTGATATGTTTCCACGATTGCGCGAGCTGCGAATCCTGTTCCTGGCGCACCTTGGCGCGTTTTTCAAACTTGGCCGTGTCCCTAGTTCGTTTGGCCATGACAATAACTGGGGTACTTGTAGTGTAGATGCTCTGTACTGGTAGTCTTGGATATATTTTCGTTAAACTTTTTTCCTCGAAAAGATTTCATGCAGTGCAAGGTTAAAGAATTATGTAGATATACAGTAGCATAAGACTCCTCTAAGAAAGGCATCATCACCACTTACCCCCTACCATGCCCCGGAAACGACCCCGAAACGTGCTGAAACGAGAAGTCGTTCCGCTCGACCAAGACCCGGAGGACTTTGCTAGCCGGAAAAAGAGCAAATTTACAAAAAAAAAGGGCAAATTCGCAAAAGACAACTACAAGGAAGAACATGATGATGATACCCCCAAGAGTTTCAAGCGAATGATGGCCCGTCAAGACCGCCAAAAGGAGTCTGGTGACGACGACCGGGGCCGCAAGAAACACAAAAAGGAACTGTACCCCACCAACAAACACATTTCGCATGAAAACTCGGCTCTTCAAATGAAACCGGGCGAATCCTGGTCCGACTTTTCCAGAAGAGTAGACGAAGCTCTGCCTAATGCCAAGCCCCGACGGTCGGAAAACGCAAAGGAGCTGACTAAGCTGGACAAGAAGAACATCCAGAAGCAGAAAAACCGGGTTTTGCAGAACGAAATGGACTACAAAAAGGTAGATGAGGCGGCAGAAGAGGGAGATGGATTGGACGAGAAAAGATTGAAAAACGACCTGTTTTTTCCCAAAAAACAAAGAGACAAATCACCTGATCCCTGGGCAGTACTTGAAAAGAAGAACAAAAAGGCCAAATTCGGAGAAGTCGCCGATGCTCCTCCTGTTTTGAACCTGCCCAGAAAGTTGCTACCTAACGTTCCCAAGGCGTCTGGAGATAACGCTAGACGGTTGATTTTGGAAGCGGAACGACAAAAGGTCATTGACGAGTACCGAAAGATTTCTCGAAAGGATGATCCCACGTATAACGTGGACTTTTCGAATGCTACGGTGGAGTGATAAAGGGGGGGATATAGATGCATTGTTAATGGTATAATTACGAGATAAAAGTAGTACCAACGTGAAGTGCTCGTTTTTGCGAACAGAATGGTGTAGTTGGAGTCGTTGTAGGGTGAGGAGAAGGCGTAGTAGGTTGGTGGTTGCTGTCTGAGGTAAGCTATAAAATGTGTTATAAAGTGTTATGAAGTATGAATATGATGTTAGACGACTGTTAGAGACGGTATAAGAGCTCTTTGGTGCTTCGATCTACTTACTTTTGTTTCTAGATGTCTTTTACTCCGGTACCAGTAACTATAGAGAGTGTAGAAGAGTACAACGAGGGTTAGGGTGGTAAAGAAGAGAAAGAAACAAAATAGGGTGGCTCATGGATGTATTTTCTGCAGTTTCATCAACTCAAGAGCTTCACTGTCTAACGTCTTCGGTTACGGGTGGCTGTGGAACGAGTTACTGTACAGCCCAATGAAGAGTAAGGTCAGCAGTGAATAATTCCAGAAATGAGTACTACCAAATAATAATATAAAATGCACCAGTACCCACATAATTCACACATTGTCACGTGACCATACTACTTGTTATCTGGTTAATATCTCTACGGTACGCTGCTCTATTGACTGGTCTTGACTCTACAATCCTGAAATGGAAGAGTCAATAGAGACTTAAAAAGATGAAACTGGCCACAAACAGATCCTTATTAGTTCTTTAGATCGCTTCTACAGTCATTTCTACACCACAAACATTCTACACTTTTCTATGCAATGTCCATCTCAACTGCTTCCATTACCTAATTACTGTTACCCTAAAGAGGCCCAGGAACATCTTCCAGACTTTGACTACCCTTACGACATTCTGTTTTACGTGGGATTCGTACTGCCGCCTCTATGGGTCTATGTGGCCATCCAGGGAGGTTATGAGCTTTTCAAAGAGTACAGAAAAAACGAAAAAAATGGAGTCGCGGCTATCTACCTCCAGGCTACAAGTATGATGCCTACTGGTAGTAGCGTAGAGGTATCACACTCGCTTCATACGAAGACAGACACCAGATAAAGTAGTCAAAAATGTTCCCCTTGCCACCTGCAACATATCCAGCCTTTTATCGTTCTTTCTGGTGGCTATTCTATCACGTTCGAAGGACTCTTTTACTACAAGCATTAATCTTCCATGGAATACCAGTAAGTCATTCAATACAAGAACTGAAACAAATACAACCACAAATACCGTGGGCTCTTCAATGGTTACCTATTAGTCTTTCCATTCTTTACCCTATTCAGCTCTTAACCTATCCTTCTCTTTAGTCTTGAGACTCCTCCTCTGAACAATAAAGAGCACCATTGTCAGTTCTAAGAAGCTCAAAAGAATACACATTCCACTTAATTTGCTACTGAACATCATCCAACAAAAAAATCTCATCTGTTTCTAATCAGAGCGCCCTCACTATACCGGTAGTCTCCCTAAGCTCTAGATACCCTTCTCAGATAATAGCAGCCTTCTCCTCCGAGAAGTGGGAGAACATGATCCATCGAAAATCCACAATTCTGCTCATAACAGAAAACAAACCATACCATTATATTCCCCCAGTCCCGCTGATCATTTCTATACCCTTGAAGCCATATTTTTCTTTCTTCCAAGACCAATATTTTCCTTCCTCACATGTCCCATTCCAATGCTTAATCAACATGGCAGGACACACCAACCACCAAAACCACACCTTACATTCTAGTACTGAGGATACTCGTCTCATTCTGATGCACCTTCCACTACCAACCAATATAATACATTTTCCTATAAATACCATGTCACTGATCAACATCAATACAGTGACATATTTGCCTTGAGCACTCTAGGGCGCTTCAAAGCTGTGGAGGGGAGCTGGAGATGTCAGATATCCATCCAGAAGCACTTCTGAGCTGTTTCTGACGTTGTTTCAGGGCACTTCTTGAGTACTTGTCGGAGCTCTTGACAGTAGATTGGAGAGCTCTAAAAGACCTCCTCGAGACCTTCCGAACAACTTCTTTCGACTCTCCAGCATTCTGAAACAGTCTAAGCACTCCAAGTCGCTCATAACCTCTTTCTGAGCTGTTTCCAATTGCTTACTAAGCACTCAGCACCCCTCCAACACCAGATTTCCCTCTCCCTCCCTCCCTCACTGACTAAACAACGGCACCTCTTCAACGACCCCTCTTTCAGCGTCCTTTCTCCGCTTACTAATCGCCGCATCCAGCTCTCTATTCTCAAAATCATACTGATTCCAGTCAATAGAAGGAACCATGGTGACATATAACGCCTTTGGAAAGCTGATTTCGCCGTTTTTCACCTTTTCCAAAAACTCCTCGGGCTGCTCTACAGCCTGCTGTCTCATTTGCGACAATTTCACCAGATCTCGTTTGCTGTTTTCTTGTTGTTTAGTCAACATGGATAGAGCTGAAGTGAGAGCAATATAATCGGTGTTTTCAGACAATAAAGAGGTGGGCAAAGAGTCTGAGGGGGGGGAGTCTGTGTTCTCTTCATCACGTGCCTCATCACGTGTTTCTTCCTCCTCTTCTTCTTCTTTTAGTGGCACCTCTCCCTCCTCCTCTTGTCCATCTTCACCCTCCCCTAGCTCCTCCTCCGGGTCTTCAATCTTGACGGACTTTTCGGGCTTTTCCTTGGCGCCGGTTTTCCGCTTTGCACTCGGCTTTTCCACCTTGGAACGAGCCTTGACCATGTTTTTCTGAAGAGTTGCGTTTTGCCACGGAATGAGGCGTGATGAGGTTTCAATTAAGTGGGAAAGTTTATCCAAGGACCGAATAGTGGAATAAATGGGCGTTGCTATAAAACATGAATTAGAAGAGCTGGAGCTGTTTTGAAAGCGGAAAACGAATCTACATGCTTTATTTACCCTACTGGCAAGTTTTCACCTCTTTTGGTCAACTCCTTCAAGGTCAACACCGCGTCCGAACTTTTTGGTCACGTGACTTACCACAGCTCTCTCGTCGGTCAAATTCACTGAAAACGCATCCCCCTTATCACTTCCGCCTTTCACGCGGAGAACCCGGGTTCGATTCCCGGTATCGGATGAATTTCTTTTCCTCAGCCCATGCGCTATGAGGATTACATTGCAACCACCCCTCAACAGGAATTCATTGCCGAAATTATGCCTCTTGACAACATCCCTCTTGCCCGAAGATCCGACCTCTCAAATCTTCCCTTAGAAGATAGGAAAACCCTTGCTTGTACAGTTGAAATTCCTTATGAAGGCTTCCTCAATCTCCCTTCACCTCCTTCCGATTTCTACACTGTCCATCGCAACAGGCTGCTCAGAGGCTTCCTCGATGAAGATGAAATCCCTTGCTTCCTCAACGCAGGAGATACCGTTGTCACCATCCATGAGCTGAATGCTCTGGTCACTCCCCCCATCTTCTTCTTACCATGAAATTCTTCACTACTCCTATTTCACCCCTTTATCAGCTTCTCCACCACCACTTACTAGTTAGGCGAACCTTCCGGACATCAATCTCACAAAACCCAAAAAAATCACTTCACTCTCCTTCAATTCTACCTCTCAACTGTGTCTACCTGATCCTATATAAAACCCATAAAAAAGTGTAATGTATTCGTCTTCTAAAAACAAATACCCCCAAAAGAACTTCAATCTCCTACTAGCAAATTGTCGAGTTCTTCCTTCCAAAACACCCTTGCTCACTAAATACTCTAGCGACTTAGTCATCATCACTGAAACATGGTACAACAAACTCCAAAACCCCTCCTTCGACACTATAAATGCCCTAGAAAAAGCAGGCTATAATTTTCTCCATACTGAGCCGGTAGCAAAACACCGCGCAACTGGTGGAGTCGGACTTCTAGTCAAAAAGAAGCACCGCGTTATTGATGTTACCACCAAATTTCCTTCCCCAGACGACACAAATGGTCCCCACCCTCTGTGCTCCAGATGTATCAGAGCAACCATAGACCTGAACCACTCCGGCTTCAAAATAGAGGTCATCGGCATATACGCCCCAAATGCTCCTGACGACAACAACAATTTTCTGGAGCACCTAAATGGCTACCTAAATGATCACCCTTCAGAGCTTCCTCGCCTTATTGGTGGCGACTGGAATGCCGTCACCTCGCCCCAGGATTCTGAATCCCCAAGGCCCAGCTCCATCTATTCAGAATCCCTGGCAAACTTCCCACATGCCCAACAGCTTACAGACTGCTTCCGGCATCTTCATCCACTCGGTTCTTCACAACCCTACACCCACACCAACGTAAACGACTATAATAACCGTAGAATCGATCAATTATTCTGCTCCCACGACATCGCAGACCGACTAGTCAACACCACTCGATTTGATAAAGTCTCAACTCACTACAGCGTCAACTTCAAGTTCCGCCTGAAGATTCCTAAGTCTCAGCAGCCCAAGAAGCACAAACGACACAACTATACCTTCCCTGGATACTGCATCAATGAACCTCAATACGTGAGCAGGGTAGAACGTATGATCAATGACCTTCTTGATTATTACAAAAAATTCGCCCCCTCTTCACCTCGTACCTCCCTTCATGAGCGTTTCAAAACTGATCTCGAACTTCGAATCACTCGCAACATCTGCATTCCCAGAGCCAGAGGCCTCCGCCTCCAAAAATCATACGGTAGCACCACCTTGACCTACGACGGAGAACACAAAATCAAACAGCATCGGCTTTACTACAACTCCGAAAACAAATACAACCCCACCGCCGAGTCCCACAAAGCCACGAAATTCAGAGCCGGCCACATCGGTGAGAAGACATTCATCACTAGCCTGAAAACCCCTACAGGAGTCACCAGTGATGAAGACACCATCTTGAGAACATCCAATTCAGTCTTTGAGAACATCTTTTCCAAGAAAGAAACCTCCACCTCCATCCAAAACTCCTTTCTCGATGACATCCCTCAGGAAAGTAAACTCTCACGAGAAGAAGCGGATCTTCTCGATTCCGACTTTACCCAAGAAGAACTCTGGGAAGCCATCCATCACTGCAAGTCCAACAAAGCAACTGGACCTGATGGAATACCTTTTGAATTCTACAAGACCTTCTTTGACCAGCTCAAAGAGCACCTCCTCGATCTTTACAACTGTCTTGGTAAACAAGGCATTCCTTCCGTGCACCTTAACCGAGCACACATTACTCTGATCCCCAAGAAAGGAAAAGATGAAACAGACATCAACAACTGGCGACCCATTTCTCTCATGAACACAGACATGAAGATCTACTCTCATCTTATCAACAACCGCCTCAAACTACTGATCCCCAAAATGGTCCATCCTGACCAATCTGGCTTCGTACACAAGCGAGTCATCACAACCAACCTGGACACTCTCGACCAACTCTTCTACTCCGGCCCCTCATGGACAATTGGGCTTATCGACTTCTCAAAAGCCTTCGACTCAATCGACCACACTTACATCCTCAACACCCTCAAAGCTTTTGGTATCGGTCCAGTCACCCTTCAACGGGTGGCTGCCATTCAAACAAATGCAAACAGCAGACTACTAATCAACGACAAACTCACCACAGGCTTCACACTACACTGTGGTGTCCGACAAGGATGCCCTCTTTCCCCAGGCCTGTTCGCCCTCAGCGCCGAGCCACTTCTCATTCGACTGAGAGCCTCACTAGAAGGACTCTCACGACTTCCACGTATCAGTGCCCACCACATGAACCACGTCTCCACAAAAACGACTAGACGCTTCGACAAGCATTTACACTTCGACAAATCCGAACTTGAATTCCCAGATACTCCACCTCACTCATTCAAACTGGCAGCTTTTGCAGACGACATTGCCATCTTCTTCAATTCACCGCAAGACATCATCAATGCAGGAAAAGCCCTGAAATCCTTCAGGCTGGCGAGCGGCCTCGCCATCAACCCCAAAAAGACTGTCATTCAAGAAGTCCCCGGAGGCACAACTCTCAGAAAAACTTCCATCTCCAGCGAAAACGCAGCAGCTCTTCAGACCTGGGAAGAGCCACCAACTTCTGCGCCGGCGGACCAACCTTTCCGTTACCTAGGAATTCCTTTCGGACCTCCAGAGAAGATCCGCGAAATCAACAACGAATTCTTGGAGGACCTCAAGCAAAGCATCATCAGATTCCCCCTATTCGGCTTACAAACTAGAGGTCGATGTTGGGTCCTTTCTACCTTTGTCTTATCAAGAATCATTTTCAAACTGGCTTACTCGTCCTTCACCAAAGAGGATTTTCAACAACTTACAAATCTCTGTTGTGACAAAGTCAACAACCGTCTCACCACAGCCCCTGACGAGAAACCCAAGAGGAGGAGACACAGCAACAAAATACTGCTTACACCAACTACCAAAGGAGGTTTTGGACTACTCGACATGAGCACCTTCGGACCCAACACCCGTCTAGTTAGGGCTGCTCGTACCTTGGGAGTCGACACTCCATCACTGGCCGATTTCCTAACACAACTCTACAATCAAGGAGCTTATGCTCACCTTACGCACAACCCACTACTCGAATTCACAATGAACCCATCCATGTTCACACACTCTAGCAACACTGCCTCTCTGAAAAGGCAACGAAAAGATCAACACAACCTCTCTTCCAAAGCAAATAAAGCTAATACCGGGAGAGCTATCCGACAAAACGCCATGAACAGCTCTGCCGACGACTCAATATACTACGGCTTCCCTGCTCCGATCCCTCCACCTGACGCCTCCACTCCCCCCAGAGCAAAGAAAAGAGGACGCCCCCCTTCCTCCAAGAACAAGCAACCAAACAATCTCTTTGATAGGAAAAAAAGGAAGATTCCAGTATCACAAGACCCTGAATCCTTCCTCAACATCACCTTACCCGACACTTGGGCTAAAAGCACCTCTCCATCCTTCCAAATGGCCCTTGAACAGCTTGCCCTCTTCCTCAAAAACTCAGGCACCTTTCTCACTCCATGGGAACACAAGCATCTCGACACTGAATCCGGTATCAACCAAAGATATCTATATGTCAAACGCCAATCCAAGCACTTCGGCGATGATATTCACCCTGCTTACCCTTCGCCAGCCGAAAAGAAACACTTCTTGCAATTCCTGCAGGTCCCCATCGTAAATGACGATGGAACTCGAAAATTGACACCGATCACTCCTGAATTGGTGAAACCCTTCTGGAAGAAGGATTTTAGCTTCATTCAATCAGAGTCCTGGGCTGAACTGGGCAACAAACACTTCCCAGGTTTTAACCAAAAGGGTGAGTCCAAGGCTTCCATCGAATGGGCCTACTCTTTCAGCTCTCTTTTCCGAATGTACTGCAAATACCCTCGACTTGCAGACTTTATCCAACACCTCATGATCAACAAACTCACCCCCGTCACTGAAGACTGGGACGATTTCAAGCACTTTGTTAACACCCGTAAAGGGTGCGGCATCTGCAATTTCAATGATATCCCTGTTGCACATGCACACCACTCACTTCTAACTCACATTTTCTGTGAATGTCCCGTGGTACGTGAAGCACTTTCAGTCCTTCATGCACCGCATATTCAAGACCTGGCCGACCTTGGATTCCACTCAAAACGAATCAAAGAACCAGACAAACCAAAAATTGCATACTGCATCTGGCAGTATGAGCGAGCACTCCGCAAACTTGGTGCCGACGGCCACAATCGTCGTCTCAACGAGACATTCAAGCTGTACTTGATGTACACGCTCCAACCCGGCCATGGGTTACTCACATTCTCTGACTTCAAGATGGTGATCTTGCATTAGTCAGATGGATGTGACCCACTACTACACTTGTGAAAGCAAGGTTCCCTCATCACTTCTCACAATTCCAGGTGCCTCAAGCTACTCAACTTTCAGTCCCTCACCTCTCTTAGGAGTAATTTGGTAACTGTAAGCTCTGTGCTAGCTCACACAGTTCTTGTCAATGATGGTGTCCATGGTCTGTCCTTGATGGTCAGTCTATGTTCACTGGAGATGGCTCTGTATAGGCCCCTTTGTCGCGCCCACAAGCGACATAAATAGTACTCCGCCAAGGAGTACACCACTGCTGGCCAAGAGGGGTCAGCAGGTAGGAGGATACATCTTTTCCCTTAGAAAAGAGGCGAAAATCTATTTAAGTTATAGTAATGTCATTTCTAATAAGTTGAAAAAAAAAAAAACCTGCCTTCGTGGCCAAGTGGTAAGGCGCAGCACTAGTAATGCTGAGATCATCAGTTCAAATCTGGTCGAAGGCAATGTTTTTTGAAGAGCAAAACGGGAACGACTTTTTTGTACTCTCAACAGACATACCACGTCCATATTCTTCCACTCCCCCCCCACCTCCACTTCCCAGTCTAAGCTAGCCCAATTGGGTCCAATGGTGAGACATCGTTGGAGCTATCTTTGAGCTAATGCAGACTGTAGGAAATGGGGAAGAAGTAATGACTAAGATAGAAGGAATATAGCAAGCAGAAATATCCAGGAAAGCTGCGGTATCATTTGTAATCACGTGACTATGCTCCCCTTATTGTCGTACTCGCTTACGTCTCGCTAAAGTCGCCAAGTCGCCAAGTCGCTAAGTCTTCTGACGTCTCGCTTACTACACCTTCCTAGCTCGATCTAGGGCAGGTCCAAAGGATCGGCAGACGTGCAAAGTCGGGGAGAAAGCAAGCTCAGAGTTGAGGCAAGGGACGGAGACGAACTACAGTGGAAAAGGTTTGAAAGAAGGCTGAGGAGGGCTGAGGGAGGGCTGTGAGTGGCGGTATCAGAGAGTGGCGATAGTAGTATATGAAGAAGCCAGGAATATGGGTTAAAAAAGCTCAAATCGAGTGGGGGAGTTGACAGAACGAAGGAACGGGCAAATCAGATTTGTTTTGTCAACTCCTTAGCCCTTTATTACCTCTCTATCGTCCTTAATCCAACTTCTCCCCTTCCCCTCTTTCAAATACAAAGTTGGCCGAAGATCGACATGTGGACGCCCATCAGGTTTCTATCGAGCCGCCAACGGTCGCCACGACGGCCACAGTTTTAAATTTGAACCCGGGGTTGATCCCGGAGTTTCCCCGGAGTGTCAGAGAGGGCTAACTGGAACTGTAGGAAGGTCTTACTTGTAGCGCTGAACTACAATACAGTATACAGTATAACCAAGTAAGTCCGGGAAAAGACAGGAGCAGTTGAAATATTGTCTGAGCAATCAACTGTCGCCACCAAATTGCTACTGGTACCATTATTGCTACCTCGAACCTGTACTGACACCGCTGCACAGCAAGATAAACCTCATGTAAGAGTATGAAGAGTTATCTGCAGGTACACCACGAGGTGGGGAGAAAGAAGGGAGGAACGAAGGTGGCGGGTAAACGGTTGGGCAGCGGTGGAGCAAAATTTGGACAGTTTTTTGTATTTGGAAACAGGTATCTTGCTGTTACTGTATAGCTCTACCGGTACCTAACATACCTCTCATCCTTCTAACACCATGACTGTGGTATCGTGATACCGCAACTGGTCATACGACGATCCTCGCTAACACGCGACTGAACTAACTGAGACTAACTTCTACTGAGTGTAGTCTCCACTGGTATAGTCCCTTGACTGAGTCTATCTACTTACAGACAGTATCCATAGAACTATACTCTAGAACCATACCAGAAGTCTACCTGTAGTGACTCAGAAGAAGTACATACATAATTACCGGTATTCTTCGTTACCCCAGCTACTCCACCACCTCTCACGCACCGTCTGCACTGTTCTGTCGATCTCAACCCCTGTCTGTTTTGACGGGACCCCTGAATGTCAAACGGAAAAGGAGATGGCGGGTTTTCTGGAGAACTTTGGTGATTTTCGCAATATCAGTATCGCTCTTACCTGGTGCATGGTCCAATATCGTCACCTCAATCTTCTCCACTCTATATCTCCACTCTTTATCTTCTCCACCTGGCTATGACATTCCGTAGTGGAAGCTTGTTTTGGTGGGCATTGTAGATCAGCTAGAGGGCTACTCGTACTGTACATACTATAGAGACCAATACGACACTTCTGGAGTCTTAAACAGTACCAAACGGTAGAGACGGCGATTCTAAACAAAACTGCTTTTTCAGTTTTCCGTTATTCCTCTCATTTCGTCTATTTATATCTTGTCTCATCTTCGTTGCTACAAGAATACACATTCTCTAATAACGGCTATCGAATTAACCAATTATTATTATCTTCTGCACCTCTGCCTCTATGCCTCTCTGCCTCCGCCCAGCAACCTAGATCTCCACGCTCATGTTGGTTGATGTCATAGTTTGATGCCGGAGTGAGACACAACAGTCAGGTGCAATGTAGACAATTGGGAAGTGGATCCGGAGACGACACGACGGGGCAAATGGTTGTCTGGGAAACAACCTACAATTGCTGCATTACTGAAATAAGTCATTCTACACTGTACTCTCCTTATCCTATTACCATCCATTGATATAAATAATGCTGTATAAATACGTTAGTGTGGGCTCGAAAATGGCCCAGTTAGAAGGGGCTTGCCCTGGCGCGTAGCTGTGTGCCCTTGGGCGTTTTATGACTCCTTGTCATATTTTCCTGTTGTTATCGTTCAGTGTGTGGTGTTCATGACATGTCGTTCGTTGTGTGTCGTTAATAATCGTAATTGCTCTCATCCCCCTCGTCATCAAAATCATGACCTAGCATAACAGCTAGCATTCTCTTTCCAACAGTAAACAACTGCTGAAGAGCTTCAGAGGCCTTGTCAATATTGTTAACCTCATCAACATCACATTCTCGAGACTCTAGGGGAAACTGCGACTTCATAAATTGCGAAAATTCCTTGGGATCGAACGACTCATCTTTGGAAGTCTTTGCCAACACGTCAATACGTCCCAGTTTCTCCTGAAGAACCAGGGTCGAACTGAAGGCAATAGATCCCGGCATCACCTCGTAGAAATGCTCCTTCATGGCCTCAATACACGCGCTATCGGTCTCGAAACGCGAGTACTTGCCCACCAGCCAAGACTTGACTTTTTCCCACTCGATAGGACTGTCCAAGTCTCTGGGATCTGCCGAAAAAGATCCTCTCTGAAGTCTTCGTCTCATTTTACTGATGATATGAGGCTCCAAAATGCAAGCCACGAGCCCAATAGGGTCGATGGCGTCTGTTTCGTCCGACTCCTCCTCCTCCAACTCGCCCAAAATGCTGTCAATGGTATCTTCATAACGGGCCAGAACCACTCTTACGTCATCATAAGGCGAGGTCGAATTGAAGCCGTTTTTGCCCAACAAACTGGAAATTTTGTCCGCGGCCGAATCAACCGCACACATGTCCTTCTTGTGGAGATTGATGGGCGGCATACTTCGGGGCTTTTGGTCGCTTGGTGGCGACGAGTCCCGTTTGATTTTCAGGTCCAGTTTCTGAACCTGGACTCGAAGGTCCTGTAGAGTGTCTTCCAACACCAGTGGTGGTTGTAGAATTGTTCCCATGGTGTGAATGTGTATAGTACTGTTGTTTTTCGACGTCGAAGTTGTCTTTCGTGTTTCGTCCTTCGTTTCTTCCATCCCTACCATACGTCTCTTCTTATATCTCGGAATTCACTTGTCTGTTAAACTCACAGTTTGGGCCAAAGCCAAAGACAAATAACATGGGGTGGGGTACTGATGACATGCGCAGCCTGGCGCACGAAAATTTTGCGGTAAATAGGGAGCAAGTGAGTGGAGAAATGAGACAGAGGAAGAGAAAAAGTGAACAAATTAAAATGGGAAAAAAGGGGAAATGAGATCAGAAAACGATCATAAATATCCCATAGTCACTATATGTCATGTACTGCACTTGCTAGCCCTACTCTAGCCCGAGACTACTGTCCTTGTACGTACTCTTCGTCTCGTTGAGTTGTCCGTTTTTGAAAGACTTTGGAAAAGTGGCTCTACCAGCTGGACAACACCCTTGTCATAATGTCCTACTAAAAGTGAGACCCGAGATTAGCCCATTTGGTGATGGAGAGGGTGGGAAATGGGGGGGCCAAAACCGATTATATAATAAAAACAGCGGTTGTAGAACCGTTTGGAACTACCTAGGACTCTCTATTACACGTCTACTGCCCTCCTCTCTTAGTATATTCTTTTTCCCTTCCACCTCCCCAACATTTACAAACTTTTCTGCGCATAACACTTTTGGACCCGAAAAAAAGTTTAACCAGCGTCAGTGGGATGGTAGACATTGAGATAGTTTGGACAAATGTTGGTGGAAGAATTGTAAAAGAAGATTGTAGACGTTACGGCGTTGGTTTTTGGTATTTGGCGTTTTCCGTTGGTTTTATTTTTTGTCTTTCATTTTTCCCCAAATTCCCCTTCTCTCCACCAGAATCGTACCCCCCTCCATGTTATTAACCCTGCGATAAGACCCAACTCGGCGTCATAAGCGACAAGTGTGGCAGACCCGTCCATGCATTGAGCGGTGCAACTTCGCCTCGTGCTTGGGTGCAGAAGACAAGGAGGGAAAAAGAAGAGAACAAGTGAACAAAATTCTTGGGCAAAATGAGACAAGGCAGATAATACAAGAGGACTAATAAGACAATAAGACAATACAAAAATACAATAAGACAACTAAATGAACGTTTTTAGACAAGCCCATTACCCCTCATGGTCTTATATCGAAGACAAGTATCGGCACTAGTCATCGACGATTTTCGTTATATTGGTTTGGTTATGGTGGTTTTTTGTTCTACCGGTTTTTCCATCGATGACTGTATTCAAGTCACGTATTTTCCCTCTATTGTATGTCACCCTCAATATGTTCATTCCTTCTACCCCGCCATCGAAGGATAATATCTAGCCGCCGATCAGTCGTTTTATCTGCTTGGTCACGTAACTTTGCGGAACCCTAGACGTTACGGTTTGCGGGAAGACTGGCAAAAAGTATAAAAGGATAAAAAGATGGCGACATCCGCAGGATTCGAACCTACGCGGGGAAACCCCAAGAGATTTCTAATCTCTCGCCTTAACCGCTCGGCCAGGATGCCCAGAACTTGGTTTTGTAAGATCCCAAATCGAGTCATAAGGTGTTAAGTGCTTAGTCAGCCTGTGACCACGTAGTGGTCACGTGGGATCTTACGAGAATAGGTCATATCCCTCCCTAAGGACGTTACGTGCGTAGCACGTGACCATGTTACAAGTTACCCGGATGTTAAGGAGCATCCTGCAGAGCAGGATGCAGTATAAGTACAGGATTTTAGGAGATATAGTTAATCAAGTTTACGATAAGTCAGAAAGACAGAGCTTCCGGAGTCAAGAGTTGAGCTCTGTAGGGCAGATCAGCGGTGCCCGCTGATCTAAGGAAAATGTTGAAACAACCCAGGAAT